>JAKUCV010000822.1:0-72442 GCA_028386065.3 Turnera subulata
CAGACGGTGAGACAGTGTATGAGAGCTGCTCAAGATCGGCAGAAGAGCTACGCCGACAAACACCGACGTGAGATGGAGTACAATGTTGGTGAGAAGGTTTTCCTCAGAGTAGCACCTTGGAAGGGTGTGATTAGGTTCGGCAAGAGAGGGAAGCTGAGCCCAAGGTATATCGGACCTTATGAGATCGTGGAGAGAATTGAACCACTAGCCTACAGGTTGTCCTTACCTGATGAGCTATCACGTATTCATGACGTGTTTCATGTCTCCATGTTGAGGAAATACCGATCAGATCCTAGTCACATTGTAGCCCCAGTGGATGTTGAGGTAGCAGAGGATCTTACCTACACAGAAGTGCCGGAGCAGATCCTTGCTCGAGAAGTTCGGCAGTTGCGGAACCGTACCATTCCCATGGTTAAGGTCAAGTGGAGTAAGCATTCCGCTAACGAGTCTACATGGGAAGTTGAGGAACACATGCAGACCCAGTATCCGCATCTCTTCACAGGATAGGAATGAATTCCGAGGACGAAATTCCTTTAAGGGGGGTAGACTGTAACGGCCCGGGTAAAAATTTATGTTTTTACCCGGACTGTAAAAGCTTTGTACAGTAATTTACCGAATAAAAATAACCTTTGGTAATTATTTTATGGAAAACCGAGCATCGGATTTCAATTCCGAGTCTCACTCCATACTCCGGATATTTTTGTGGAATTTTTGGGACGAGTTGGAATTTTTCCGAATTTTGAAGCTGCGAAAAGACAATTATGCCCCTGGGTAAGTTTTTGTCACAGTAGGAGTTAGAAGGGCAGTTAAGTCATTTTGCTGGTTCAGATATTTTCTAACCAATTATGCAATATTCTGCACCGAAATTTTTCTCCCCCGAATCTCTTTCCTTCCCACTGAATATTTTCTTCTCCACTTAAGTATTCCATGAAGAAAAATTGCAACTCAGCATCTCCTTTCCTGCCTATAAATTTTCTAACATTGCTTCTGTCTGCATCAATCAAAAACCGAGTAACTTGCCTTGCCTCTGTTCTTCACTGCATTTAAAAAAAGAGAAAAAAAACAAAACCACACACACCATCCCAGCAGCGCCTCCACACAACCGGCCACCACCCAGTCACCATCACCGTCGACCGCGCGCCACCACCCGCATCTCTCGCGCGCGCCGCCTTCCCTTCTCCTTCCTCTCCCCGCCGCCGTCGACGTAGAGCCGCCCGAGGAGCCGTCCTCTGCAAATCGCGTGACCGGAGCCACTCGCGACGACCCGCCGACGACGCCTCTCCCTCGCTTCTCCTCCTCCCTCGCTCGTGACGGACCGCCCTGCCTTCCTCCCCGAGCTCGCTGCATGCCTCGCCCGTCGCCATCTCGCCGCCGCCGCCCTGCAAGTGTAGGTGAGCACAAGGAAGAAGACGACCCGGATACGGGTCGCGGGTAGATCCGGATAGAATAGGGTGTGGGTCGTGGGCTGGGCTGATTAGTGGTTAGTGGGTTAGGACTTAGGTCTTGGGCTTTTGGTTTTAAGTGTTGGGCTAAGGATTGGGCTTTGAGTTTTAATTGTTGGAGTTAGGTGTTGGGTTTGGATTAGGCACTTTGGGGTTGGGCTTGGACCTTGGCCCAGTCCGAATTAATTTAAAAATAAAACAAAATAATAATGATAATAAGAATAAAAATAGAGGAATATATGTAGTTCTGGGATTTAAAAAAAACAAGAGAACTTCTGGAAAATAGGTAAAAACTCAGGGAAAGAAATTGAATGGAAAAAAGAAGTAATAATATGGTTGTTAATTATAATTTTTCTACTAGAGAATAATAAAACGTAATACATATCTTTAGGAAACAGATAATTACTTATTTTGAGGGATAACACATAAATAATGATACCTTGGGTATATATTTATAATCTTTAGATATGTGTATATAAATTTTATTTTTGGGAAATGCATATAACTAGTATATAATTATGTTTTAGGAATAGTTATTTAGACATATTATATTTGGAAACTAAGGTAACTACAAAATGATTCTGGTAAGTACCCATAAGGGTGTACACTATGGAAATGAGTACATACGATTAATTTCTAGAGGGATTAATTTATGATAACTATAATTTTTGGAAAAGAAAGTAAGAAATGGACATAATAATCTTATGGAAATATTTTGGAAAGGGTATTACCAAAGTAGTACCAGAATAATAACCAGGTATAAATATAGTATAGAATTTTGACGCAGGAATAATAATTAGTGAATGATGATGATAACGGGGTTCACTGGGACGTAACGGATCAGTTTAGTTTTATTTTTTACGGTATAGCATCATTTACATTTATGTGCATCCTATGTGAATGTGCTATTATTTGCAATATAGGAGCTGATAACGAACAGCATTCCGAGGAACCGGAGCCGGGACAATTTGAGGACTTTCAGGAGTAGGGAAATCGGCCAAGGTGAGGATGGATAACCTTTGATATGTCGCACATGATACTGTGTTTGTTCTTCTGTGATTATTTTGCCTGATTGAACTGCTGAGCCAATTGAGTTTAATTGTGATATTATTGCTGTTGTGGTTGATTTATTGATTGTGGAATTATTGTTTTGATGAGATAATTGAATAATTGGAAGTTGTGTTGACGACTTATTTGTCACTAGGAAAGTAGTGGTATGACTGGTAGGTTAGAGACTGTTTTGTGGTGGCTATGATCTGGTTACTTATGTTAAGCATGTCTATGCTTGGGATGTCTATCCCGTTATTATATTTTTGGGATGTCTATCCCTGGGTTACTATTTGGGATGTCGATCCCTGGATTGATCTAGCACCCGGAACATGTTGATAACCAGGTCTGACCCCTAGCTTGTCCAGTGACAGGGCCCGAAAGATAAAACTTGATAATATTTAAGCATTCTTTTGGTCTTGGCTCAGTTATTTATCTGGTTGTATCTTGTTATGATTTTGCTGGAATTTTACTTCGAAAGTATTGTGTTGCCTGCATATTACTGTTTATCTTTCGTCGGTGAGCACTTCGGACTCACCCCTCGCCTGCGGGGTTTCATCCCGTAGGATGAGTTGTTCGTAGTACAGGTACGTGGTTCGGCCAGCCGCTGTTTCTGCTTCACCAGTCCCCGGATCCATACCTCCGCTGCATCTCATTCTATGTCTTCCGCTACTGTTATCTTATTTGCTGTTGTATCACGTATTATATGCTTGACGAGATCTCGTATTGTATGTTTCTGCTACTGCTGTTGTGATTTGAATAATGGTCCCCGGGTTCGGGTGACGGATGTTGTATTTGAGATTACTTGTACTGTATGTTATTTTGTATGTACTGTCTGCTACTATAATAAGAACAGTTCTGGCACGTGTTTACTGTGTACGGTAAATATGGGTCGGGGCGTTTCACATATTGAAGGAAATCCATCCTCACCTTGGCCGATTACTCAACTCCGGAAACAATGACCGGTCCGACGCCGGCTCCTCGGGAAACTGCCCGATATCCAAACCTATACCACAAGACAATATATACACATAAATGCATATAATCGGTATGCTATGATGCCAATACTGCGAAATAACCCATCCCGGTTCATATCCTTTATTATTATCTTTTACCGAAAATATTTACCGTACGTATATCCGAATATAATTTCGGTACCATACTTTTATTAAAACTCTTTTCAAAATAATTTCATAAATAACTATAATTTTCCAAAATTATAATCTCCTTAATCTTCCAGAAAAATAATAACTTAATTATAATTTCCAGAAAATATATACATAGTATTTAACTTTTTTTCCCTAAATATACATAATAATATTTTCCAACATAAAATATAATTACCTTTAATTTTCAAAGTACATATTTATATGCATATTTTTCCACAACCATAATTTTCCAGACAAAATAATATATATGCATATAAAATTTCCAGGAATTATTTTTATCGCATTTATATATTTTTCCAAATAATATTAGTTTTTCCAAAACATAACTTAATTATTTATCAAAGTATATATATTTATATTTTTCGAAAAATACTAGAATTAAATTGGAAATAATTTTCTCAAAATAAATATACATTTTTTTCCAAAATTATATACCAGATTAATTAATAAATACATATATATATTTTGTTTTTTTTAAATTAAAACCGGACTGGGCCATGAATAGTGCGGCCCAGACCCAACCCAAGGACAGGCCCAGGCGCCAGGCCTAGGCAGACCAGCAGCAGGCCCGCGCGTAGCCGTAGCCCGCCAGCCCAAGCCCAAGCTATCATCAACCCAAACACACGGCCCGTTACACGAAACGGATCCTAGCAAAACCGGGTCTTACCTCCGGGTTGCAGCGGCTGGCGACGACGGCAGCGAGCGCGAGAGGAAGGGCGAGCACAGCTGCAACCGCGGTGGACGATGGCGACTCCATGGGCAACGGAACGGCGGCGCTGCGTCGTCGGCGTGAGGCTGCAGGCGTAAGGGAGCTGGATCCGCGGGTCGCGCGGCGGATCATCGGCGAGTCACGGCGCTACGGTGGACAGAATGACTCGGGGGCGACGGCAACAGGACGGCGAGCACGGTGGTGGCGGCGGTGGCACGAGACTCGGCCCGGAGCGTCTCGAGGTGAACAGTGACCGAGGAGAGGCCGGGGGTGACGCATTGTTCATTCCCCATTTTTTTCTTTTTCTGTATTTATTTATTTTTTTTCTTTTTCTTTCTTTTTTCCATTTTTCCGATTTTCTTCTTTTTTTTTTATATTTTTTTTCTTTCCTCCCCCTCTCTCTTTTTTTTCTGTTTTTCTGTTTTTTTATTTATTTTTTTATTTTTTCCTCTTCTTTTATTTTTTTTCTCTCTTTTTCTTTTTTCCTCTCTTTTTCTTTTTTTCCTCTCCTTTTCTTTTTCTTCCCCTCTCCTTCTCTTCTGCTTTCTTCTTTTATAAGATGAAGTTACTGTGCGGCATGTGAAGGCTGCGCCGCCTTCAATAATACAGGCGGGTCCGATCCGGACCAGAAAATAACTAATACCCGCTTAGTTATTTTCCGGTGTAATTTTTCCGAGAATTCCGAAACCCGAAAAATACCAACTTAGTTCCGAAAAATCCATGGAAAAATCACGAGCGCGGGAAAACTCTCAGTTTCGAAAAACGACGCCCGATTTACCTTGAATTAATTACCCAAGATTAATTCAACAGTAAATCACGGTAAAAAGACTTTTACAGTCCCGGTAAAAATCAAAAATTTTACCCGGGCTGTTACATATATAAACATATCACTTCTTACCATATCAAAAGCACTCCAATTGCATTCACACCCAAATGAACTACAAGTCAAGCTTAAAACTCGAATGGCAAATTTTTGTAACTCTGGGCATTGATCACCATAAGAGTCCCACCACTTAGCTGGATGTTTTTTATTCCTTGTTGCCTTTGCAGCTTCAATACCAAATAGACCATCTGCATCCTTGAATGAATCAAGTTGCATATCTATTTTACACCTCTCATCTTTGTCGGGCACCATTCTTGTCAAGCATTCATAGAATCCCATTTTAACTTGTGCATCAACTTTGAAATCAGGACCATAATGGTATTGTGGATTCAAGTAATAACCCGCCGCATGTAAAGGTCTATGAAGTTGAAGTGTCCATCTTTCGTCAATGATTTTCCATATAGGTTCATACCTACAAAAAATTAAACTTTCATTCATTAGATAATTAGCAATGAAAAAAACTTATCAAGTTATTTAAGACAAACCAGTAGCATGTAGCTATTTTTCCTAACAAGAAATTTGATCACAATAATAAAGATTGAAATTTTACCATTTTTTCACATTTCCAAAGTTCACTTGTATCTTCTCTTTTGCCTTGTCCATTGCAGCATAGATAAAACCCATAGCTGACTTCTCATCTGAATCAACTAACCGGAGTACTTTAACAAGAGGTAGCGCAGCTTTAAGACAAGTGAGGACATTTTTCCAAAATTCAGGATCCATAACGATTCGCTGAACATTTTTCCCTTCTTCTGTCTTGACATATTTACAACATCTCCATTGTGAGGAAGCAAACATAGTCATCATCTTAATTTTGTGATCACTAAGACAACCCAAAGTTAAATATGCTGTAGCAAATCGAGTTGCTCTAGGCCTAATCAAATCACCTCCTTCCAGAAATTCCCTTAACATGGCAAGAAGCATGGTCCTAGAATATATATATGTGGTAATTTTTTGCCCTGTTGCAATTGTGACTTGATGAATCTCCAATTTCTTCTCAAAATCTTCCAATATCAAATCAATTCAATGAGCAGCACAGGGTGTCCAGAATAAACTTTTTCTCTTTTGCATCAATAACTCCCCAGCTGCTTTATAATTAGCAGCATTATCTGTAACCACCTGAACAACATTTTCCTCTCCAATTTTCTCCACAAATTAATCTAGCATTTCAAAAATTTTGATCGCAGTTTTGGAGAAATCTGATGTATCCAGTGATGATAGAAAGATTGTCCCTTTAGGACTATTCACCAAAAAGTTACAAATAGAACGACATTTCTTGTCTGACCAACCATCAGACATAATTGAGCACCCAATCTTCCTCCATTCGACTTTATACTCCTCAAGCATTTTCAAAGTATTATCAACTTCTTGCTTCAAATACTTCTCCCTAATCTCATGGTAGGAAGGAGGTTTGAACCCAGGTCCATGTTTTGCCACCAACTCCATTGCCTTTGTGAATTCTGGATTGTTGACACAATTAAATAGAACTGCACTTGTGTAAAAGAAGCGAGCAATTTGCTGACAAGCAGCCTCCCTTAAATCCTTCTTAAACATGAGATTAATGGTTGATTGAGTGCTCTTGCTGCTGGATTTTGTCGCAAGTGGTCTTGAAGCTAAACCATTCCCATCTCTGTTATCAACATCTTCATCCTCTTCCATATGAGAATTAATTTTTCTTCTCTTCTCTGATACTTCTAAAGACTTCAATATTACAGACATAATTTTCTTTTTAACATCTTCTGGAACACTAGGACATGGCTCTATATCCTTCCGAGTACAAGCCAAGTGTTGCTTAATTCTGTAAATACCTCCTCCCATGACCTTCTCACAGAATTTGCATTGAACCCTTTTGGAATTTTTGTCTAAATCAATACCATATTCCCATGCCACATCAGTTCTTGCTCTACTTGCATTTCCTCTTTTAAATCTACTTGCACCAAGTGTTGCAGCACCAGTTGAATTGGAGGCAGAACCAGACACATTGCCACTAGGAGGTAAAGAAGCCATTTCCTATGTATAACAAAAATAAGACATGGAGACATAATTTTGGATATATCAAAAATTGGACAAGTACTCAATAAAAGAAAATGGATAAGTAATATAATATAAATCTAATGGCTAAGCATATTAATTAAGTTCAAGGCAACCACATTCGGCTATATCAATCTTTTTGGCTTTCTTGGAAATAATTTATCAAAAGCTAAGCAATCTTAGTTGCAAGAGGAAACAAAATTCTATAGAAAAGAATTGCTACCATTCGCATGCCTTAACTGGATAAGAAAAGAATTGCTATCATCCTTACACTAAAACACATCCATCCTCTCTATAATTAGGAGTTTAATTGCATGCCAATTTGGTTTCAGACTTTTAATCCCACAATTTACACGAACGCCAGATTCACTACTCCATGATGAATATCTTCATCAGTATATATCCAGAACAATATCAATGATTTTAAGCCATCAAAGACGCTAATCGTTATCTTAGGCTAAAGGAAAAAAAAAAGTAAAAACCCAGTCAAGAGCCAATAAGTTTGAATCATACTCAAAACCAGTCTCTAATACTTGCTCATAAGTTTGCATTATACCCAAACTCTTACCATTATACTTGCTATAAAAATGAAACAATAGGCTATAGCTACTAAAAAACCAGTCGCGATAACTCCAATCTACTCAGCCATAACAACCAATAATTTAGCAAATTGTTAAACAACCAATCTCTAATCAAACCCAAATGAGCTTATCAACAATTTAAAAGCCACATAAGATGCTAACCTCTTCGGATGCGTCACAGAAAGCTTCAGAATCCTCCAAACACAGTTGCCCTTAGTTGTTCTTCACAGTAAACAAAGAAAGCCCAAGATTCCTCCAAATACAGCTACGCTTGAGTTGTTCTTTATGGTAGATAAAGAGTGATGAATAGTTGAAGAGAAAGACATGGAAGAGGTAACATGAATTTTAGGGTTAACCCTTTTACTTTCAACGAAAAGTAAAGGCCTGCCTTTGCCCGATTTCTATTTTTTTAGTTTTTATGTCTGTTTTTTTTTAATTAGTTTTTAAAAGACAATAAAGTAAACTCGTATAAACTCAGTAAAAATGTACGTTTTTACCGTTTTTAATGATCTAAAGCGCGTTTTTATTCGATTTTACCACAAAAGCGATCCTACATTCGTTTTGACTAATTTTTAAGGCACAAAAACGTAAAAACGTACAATTCAAAACACGATTTTAACAGCCTTGCGTGAAGGCACTGAATTGCTATTTGCACACGTGGCAACATCTAAAGTAGGGCATCCAGCTGTCAGGGCCCCACTTGGATACGCCAACAAGAAATCCCAACCATTTTCACCGTACGCAGATATACTGGCATCCGCCGTGACGATTTTTCTCATAACCTCCTCCATCTCTCTCGCGGTGTTTCTGATGACATATATAACACTTCTCGCGATAAATTGGTGTGTTTGAACGCCGTTTTTGTTACCGGGAAATGCAAGCAAGGGGTGCCGGTATTTTATGGGACACCCGCAGTACAAGCACGCATGTAACCGGTGGAATTACTGCGCGAATACTAGAAGCTGCCGGTCAGAGCCCCCTTGTGAAGAACCGGATATCACCGGTTGCCAACGGTTCCCCCGTGAGGCCTTCAAACACCTGGAGAGGGCACATTCCAAACGGTTCCCGGTTTTTTCTCCTGTGCGGCATGCAACAAACATGAAACTCTCTCTATAGGAAATTGAGTGTTTTTTTCATGGATCAGTTTCTTCAACCTGGGAAAGCCAAAAAGTAATGAAGGGAATTTGTAACCAATTACCATCAAACAAATATATAGGTAATGGGAAAACTGAAAAAAAAAAGTTAAATTTTACTTTATACTAGATGATTTATAGTGTTACTAGAACAAATATCAATTATAGAGCCTGAGCATAGTAACATTTGTCTAGAAACCCAGCATATTTTTGTAATCTTGGATTTGTCCAAGTATATCTCTACTAGTACTAGTGTGAATTGTTACACTGCTAGTAATAGATTTCAATATCTACAATGTACCTAATCATCAAAAATCAACATTCCTGGTTTTCACAAGTAATATCTCTATTGACTTCATGCTTTTGTTTCATGTGCAAGGAAGTGGAAGAATATACTACAAAAGGCGAGAATGAAATGAAATGATATTTTTTGGAAGCAGAGATGTAATGACAGGTGTGTCCTTCATGCCAAAAATTTGTTACTCTCAGATCCCAGAATTGAAAGCACAGCCACCTTGTTTCCCCTCTCTATATAAACACGAGCCCATCCCTTTTTTTCCCACACAACACAACAACCCAAACAAAACCATCTGTCTCTCCAAGACTCTCTGTCATAACTAAAAAACCAACCTCATAAGCTATCTGCATCATCTCTTTCACAAGTGCAAAGAAATAAGTAACCATGCCAGAGGCACCAAAAACCACATTGAAACCCGCAGAATACAATCTCGCAGAGAAGAACAAGAGAACCCTTCAGTTCATTGAAGATGTTACCTCAAGCCCTGATGAGGTCCAAAAGAAGGTTCTTGAAGAAATCTTGTCTCGCAATGCTCATGTTGAGTACTTGCAGAGGAAGTGGAAGAATATACTACAAAAGGCGAGAATGAAATAAAATGATATTTTTTGGAAGCAGAGATGTAATGACAGGTGTGTCCTTCATGCCAAAAATTTGTTACTCTCAGATCCAAGAATTGAAAGCACAGCCACCTTGTTTCCCCTCTCTATATAAACACGAGCCCATCCCTTTTTTTCCCACACAACACAACAACCCAACCAAAACCATCTGTCTCTCCAAGTCTCTCTGTCACACAACTAAAAAACCAACCTCATAAGCTATCTGCATCATCTCTTTCACAAGTGCAAAGAAATAAGTAACCATGCCAGAGTCACCAAAAACCACGTTGAAACCCGCAGAATACAACCTCGCAGAGAAGAACAAGAGAACCATTCAGTTCATTGAAGATGTTACCTCAAGCCCTGATGAGGTCCAAAAGAAGGTTCTTGAAGAAATTTTGTCTCACAATGCTCATGTTGAGTACTTGCAGAGGCATGGCCTTGGCGGCTACACAGGCCGCGACATTTTCAAGAAAGTTATGCCTGTGATCACCTACGAGGATATCCAGCCTGATATCACCCGTATTACCAATGGCGATACTTCACCAATCCTTTGCTCTAAGCCCATTTCAGAGTTCCTCACGAGGTGGGTTAGGGGATCTCTGTTTTTTACTTCTTGAATTACTATTTTATTTATCACTTTAATGGTGGGTTTTGGCTTAATGGGTTCTCTTTATAATGTTTGTTTTCCAGCTCTGGCACATCAGGGGGGGAGAGAAAGCTGATGCCAACAATTGAAGAAGAACTTCGGAGGATTTCCCTGCTGTATAGCCTGCTGATGCCTGTTATGAGTCAGTTTGTTTTTGGGCTAGAAAAAGGCAAAGGAATGTATTTCTTGTTCAAAAAATCCGAGTCCAAGACACCCGGTGGCCTTCTGGCTAGGCCGATTCTAACTAGTTATTACAAAAGCTCTCATTTTAAGAACAGGCCTTATGATCCTTACACTAACTACACTAGCCCAAATGAGACCATCCTCTGTCCTGATTCTTACTAGTCCATGTACTCCCAAATGCTCTGTGGTCTCAGCCAAAACAAAGAAGTCCTGAGGGTGGGTGTTGTGTTTGCCTTTGGGTTCATTCGGGCAATCCGGTTCTTGGAAAAGCATTGGCGGCTTCTTTGCAATGATATAAGGACTGGCACAATTGACCCTCAATTCACTGATCCATCTTTCCGGGAAGCCGTCATGAAAATCCTGAAACCATATCCAAAACTTCCTGACTTTATTGAGGAGGAATGCAGCAAGGAGTCATGGCAAGGGATCACAACAAGGCTGTGGCCTAACTCCAAGTTTGTGGATGTTATTGTCGTAGGGACCATGTCACAATATATTCCAATGCTTGATTACTATAGCAATGGCCTACCCTTGGTGTGCACTATGTGTGCCTCCTCAGAATGCTACTTTGGGGTCAACCTCAACCCACTTTGCAAGCCAAATGAAGTGTCCTACACTCTCATTCCAACCATGGCCTATTTTGAGTTCCTCCCAGTCCATAGAAATAATGGAGTCACCAATTCAATTTCCATGCCTAAATCACTTAATGAGAAGGAGCAACAAGAGCTGGTTGATCTTGTTGATGTTAAGCTTGGACAGGAGTACGAGCTTGTCATGACCACTTATGCAGGTAACTAGCTAGCTATCTTTACTTTTTGAAATGCTTGTTTAATTAATTTTCCTTTTCTTTACAGCTGTGCAGAGGTGTTTCTTACGTATGTTTGTTGCTAATTTTGGTTCTATAGGACTCTACCGCTACAAAGTTGGAGATGTGCTAAGGGTGGCTGGATTCAAGAACAAGGCACCCCAATTCAACTTTATATGCAGGAAAAAAGTGGTGCTTAGCATTGACTCTGATAAGACTGATGAAGTTGAGCAACAAAATATAGTCAAGAATGCGGTGAGCCATCTGGTCCCACTTGATGCCAATCTAGCAGAATATATTAGCTATGCAGATACCACCACAATTCCAGGGCACTATGTGTTATTTTGGGAGCTTACCCTGAATGGGTCAACCCCAATCCCACCTTCAGTGTTTGAGGACTGTTGCTTGATAATTGAAGAGTCACTTAACAGTGTGTATCGCCAAGGGCGTGTCTCTGACAAGTCAATTGGGCCTCTTGAGATCAAGATTGTTGAGCAAGGGACTTTTGATAAGCTCATGGACTATACCATCAGCCTTGGGGCATCAATAAACTAGTACAAGACCCCAAGATATGTGAAATTTGCACCTATTATTGAGCTGTTGAACTCAAGGGTTGTGTCTAGCTATTTCAATCCAAAGTGTCCCAAGTGGGTGCCTAGGCACAAGCAATGGGGAAGTAATAACTAAGGGGAATGAAAAAATGTCTATTTGGTAGATTGAATTCCACGGAGGTTCATGATCTGTTTTTGTGGTAATCTCAGGATAATGCTAAGGACCCTTTTCTAGGTTAACCTATGTGTTAATTTTCTTCTTCTTCTTCTTCTTCTTCTTCTTCTTCTTCTTCTTCTTCTTCTTCTTCTTCTTCTTCTTCTTCTTCTTCTTCTTCTTCTTCTTCTTCTTCTCTTTTTTTTTTTTAGTTTCAAAACAATCTTCTACTCCCTTTTAATATGCATAGAAACTTTGGGATTAGCAATGTACAAAAACAGTTCCTGTTTCAAGGAAAGCTTCTCCTTCTCCTTCTTTTTCTTCTTTTTTCTTCAAGGATTAGTAGTATTCCTTAGTACTAACTTTCCTTCTATTGCAAAGACCATCGCATTTTATAGGAAATTGATTCTTATTTCCAGCCAAGATTCATGCCACTTAAATCTCATGGCCTATAAACCAAAGGGTCAATCATATTTTTCATCCTTGTGTTTATCGGTTTGAACATTTTTCATCCTTGTGTTACAAAATAGAAATTTTTCATTTTTTCCCTATTTTTCGTAAAATAAATGCTGACATGTTAATTAAAAAATGACACATCAGCTTATGGGCCTACATCAAACCAAAAATATTTAACCCGACCCAAACCAAACCACCCGACCATACAACCCACCCACATCCATTTCTTTTGTGCAAAAAGAAAAGAAAAAAAAAATAAAACACACATAGCAATTGGGGATTAATCGATATGGTGGTTGAGACAGATAGACAGAAATTAAAGGTAGAGAAAAAAAAAAGAAAGAGAAGAAAAAGGGGGATGTCGCTGCGAATAAAAGTGGTAGTGGACAAATTCGTGGAGGAGCTGAAGGAAGCACTGGATATTCTTTTGATTTCATACTTTCAGTCTGCTTTTTCCAATTGTATTGTTCGCAAGAATCACAACCCAGTATTGAACACTTATTGAATCGCCCACAATCAATGCAACCCGACCTTAATTTCAACGATTTGAAGTTACCCTTTACCATTGCCGTCGGCTGGAGCACCACTGCCGCACAGTTATCATCCCCGCCGTCTGCAAACAAACGTTGCCGCTGATCTCTCTGCCACCACGAGCAACCGCCACCCATGGATCGAGTCGCCGTTAGAGGCGGAGCAACAACTGCTATCGCCAAGTGGATCGAGTGCCAGAGGTCGCCACTGCTGCTGCAGATCCCCATCCCTGCTGAAACCAAGAAGCAGAGAATCGGGCAAGCCGCCTTGCGCCACCGCGGGTGGGTCGCGCCGGCCACCTCCTTTCCTATCCTCCGTATTAAATTTTCTCGATTGAAGAGTTGAATGAGCTATTCATGTTTGATTGTTGTTTGTTGTTGACTGTGCCGATGGTATGTTGCTTTATGGTAGATGAGACATGCGAAGTTGTGATAGGGGATTTTGGATTTGGTCGGGGTTGGTGGCGGTGGTTGTTGCTGTGTGTGTTTTATTTTTTTTCTCATTTCTTTTTGCACAAAAGAAATGGATGTGGGTGGGTTATATGGTCGGGTGGTTTGGTTTGGGTCGGGTTAAATATTTTTGGTTTGATGTGGGCCCATAAGCTGATGTGTCGTTTTTTAACATGTCAGCATTTATTTTACGGAAAATAGGGAAAAAATGAAAAATGTCTTGAAAAATAAACACAGGGATGAAAAATGTCCATCTTGTAACACAAGGATGAAAAATGTTCAAACCGATAAATACAAGGATGAAAAATATGATTGACCCTAAACCAAAACCGCAACTGGGAAACTAGCTAGTACTACTTTCAAATGCCTCTCTCTTTGTATCATCTTTTGGATAAAGCAAGCCAGCTTTCACCATTCTAATTGAATTATTTATAGCCAAAAATAATAGGCTTAATTGCCACATGCCAACTGCCAAGTTCCCTAGGAAAAAACAATACAAAGATGCACATATCCCTTCCCACTGACTTCTAGCTAATGGTCCAAGTGGCCAAGTTTAGAACAACTAAAACAAAATGCCCCACCCTTTACATGGAATATTATGTTTCCAACATAGAGATCAAGATAGTTAGCCGAACCTAGAGCCCGTTAGACCCGCAATTCACTAAACCAAGTATAGGTTTGTTGTTGTCGTGTCTCTGGTCAGAAAATTGTTGTGATAAAAGGACTCAAACTTTTATTAATAGTGCTACAGTTACAGAGACTTCTTTACTAAAAGAGTCTTAGTGGCATTGTGCTATTAGATGATCTTTAATAACCCTCCGCATCATCTTTTGTTTTCATTTATAACTTCAAAAATTAAATTTTTTATCATCACAAATTTTTTTCTCATTTCAGACGATTTCCATTGCTTCTCCAAAAATTTTCTTGCCTCCTCCCTTCTTCAGATTTGGATTAATTATCTCTCCCATTCTGTAGTATATTAGAACTCTTTTTATTAACTATCTAATCTCCTGCTTATACAATTAGGGATTAGGGTTCTTGAGTTTTTCTTCTGATCTCGGGTTCAAATCATGGGATTAGGGTTCTTGATTTTTTTCTTCTTATCTCAATTTCAAATCCAATCATATCCCAAATCTTATGGTTATAGTGGCTTATTTTGCAGATCTAAGAGGATAGGTAAATTCGAGCTTTATTTTTGTCGCTCTTTAATTTATTTTGTTGTTAGTAAGTCATTGAATTCTTATATTTTACCTCTTTTCTTTTCTTTTCTGAGAAACAAGAAGTTTTCAAATTTTATCAAAACTTGAATTGAAATGTGGGGCATGCTCATGGGAATTGAACCAGTGGGAAATTAGAAAAAGAAAACTCAAGAACCCTAATCCTCTAATTGCATAAGCAGGGAAGAGGGAAAAAAATAGTTGATAAAACGAAATTTTAATATGGTAGAAATTAATTGGGAAATAATAATAATAAATTAATTATTTTTATCTAAATTTATTTGGAATAGGGGAGGAAAGAAAAAACTTGGAGAGACAGTAAAAATCGTGAAGGCGGGAAATGATTTTTGTGATGATAAAAAACCTATTTTTTTAAATTATAAATGAAAATAAAAGATAATGTGGAGGGTTACTAAAGATCATCCAATAGCACAATGCCACCTATGTTTGTAAGACTCTTTTAATAAAGAAGTCTTTGTAACTCTAGCATTATTAAACTTTTATTAAGGGAGCATAACATCTTCCAAACCCACGCAATTCAAATTAAACCAAAGAAAATCTATCTTTACCCTCGCCTGTACATCACAGATTTATTTTCAAGCAATATTGTCTAGTTTCTTGGGTTTTGAGGATTTGTAATTTTATGCTCTAATGTTTTCTAAAAAAATAATAATTTAGTATTTTAAATTAGGCTAAAAAAAACTATTGCAGCATTATAGAAAAATTCTTTAAATAATAAAAGAAAAATATAATATTCAATCGATAGGGTAGGTGAAAAAGCACAAGCTCTAGAATGCTTTTCTATAACTGTACCGTCCTAATATGGAATAAGAGGGAGGAGTCTACAAAATAGTTTGGACTCTTTAAAGTGTTAAGTAAACAATAAACATAAACATAATGAATACTATTCAGCATTAATTAGTCATTATTGAGGAACATGTTGTTTCCACCAATTATGACATACTGTTGCCTCCGAACTTAAACCGACGGTACTTGAAGTGGAAGTCGATAACATCGAAGTCGTCAACCTCATTACAAGGAAGTACCAAAACCGGTTCAGCTCCATAAAATTGATGGATTGCATTAGACACCTGATACAACAGACTTGGAAGGTGTCATTCACCCATATTTTTCGTGAATGTAATTTTATTGCTGATAATTTAGCTAAGAAAGCACTATCTATGGAGGAGGGCCTCCATGTATATGGCCACCCTCCTGAATTCTGAATGGCCACCCTGGTGGCTGATGCCACAGGTGCAAAGGTTCCACGTGATTTTTTGATCTAATATATTAAACGCACTTATTCACAAAAAAAAAGCATTTTTGGCAACAATTGTGGATGAAGAAATCCATTTTTTCCTTGTGTTTTACTAGGAAATCAGAATTTATTGAGTGTATTGACTTTCCAGAGTGGATGGTGTATTGGTTTAGAATTCATATGAAAGTGAAACTATTAAGAACCAAAATACTTTACAACGAGATTACATGCCTCTATAGGGATAAAGAACTGTATAGTAGTGAGTAATAATATGCAGTGAATAATAGCTACATACGTAGCCTATTGAAGTCTTATATACTGATATTGTACAGCTCACGTATTACATCAGTTAGAGTTATACAAGGAGTAAACTACTCATACAGTTTGGGATAACAACTCTGGTCAAGATAGGTATGCTAAAGAGATAAACTGATCATGCTAAAGTGATAAGCCACTAGGAATTCTATCATTGTCTAATACTCCCCCTCAAACTAAACCGGGTGGTGATCCAAGGTTAAGTTTGCTTCGTAACAGAGAATAACGTTTAGTAGGCAATGGTTTGGTGAGAATATCTGCTAGTTGGTCAGAACTTTGAACATACTGAATGTGCAGTCGATTTGCAGCGACCTGCTCCCGAACAAAGTGATAATCAAGAGCAATGTGTTTTGTTCGAGGATGCTGAACAGGATTATGACATAGATAAGTAGCTCCAATGTTATCACTCCAGACCTGTCGAACATCATGTCGGATTCCCAGCTCTCCCAACAATGATTGAACCCAAATTAATTCTGCTGTACCATCAGCAACTGCTTTATACTCAGCCTCCGCTGATGACCTTGCCACTGTTCGTTGTTTCTTCGAAGCCCAAGACACCAGATTTGTACTGAAAAAGACTAAGTAGCCACCCGTTGATTTTCCATCATTAGGACTACCACCCCAATCAGCATCGGTATAGACATGCAAAGAAGCATCAGTTTGTCGTCGAAGCTGCAAACCATAATGTGCTGTTTGTTTTAAGTACCTCAGAATACGTTTTACTGCTTGAAAGTGCTCCTTAGTGGGTTGTTGCATGAACTGACTTACTCTATTAACAACAAAAATAATGTCAGGTCTTGTGATACCCAGACATTGAAGTGAGCCCACTATCTGCCTATACAAAGTGGGATCATTAAATTCCTTACCCCCAATCCGAGTCAGCTTCGTCGTAGTAGAAGCAGGAGTGTGCAAACCTTTACTTTCGGTCATCCCTGTCTTGTGCAGAAGGTCTTGGACATATTTCCGTTGAGTAAGTAGTAGGCCCTTGTCATTGGAAGTCAACTCAACACTAAGGAAATAATTTTCACTGCCAAGATGTCGAAGAGAGAACTCATCACCCAACTTTTGGATCAGCTCACGAAGAAAATTTGAATTATTCCCTGTCACAAGAATATCGTCAACATAGATCAAGATATACGAAGTTACAATACCATGCTTGTAAATCATCAGAGAAGAATCCGACTTGGAGATACAAAACCCAAGCGTGAGCAGATAATCACTAAGGCGCTTGTACCAAGCCCTCGGTGCCTGTTTAAGCCCATACAAAGAATTCTGCAACTTGCAGACATGATGTGGCTTGTCGGATGCCAGGAACCCTTGAGGTTGAGTCATGTAAACATCTTCGTCCAGATTGCCATGAAGAAAGGCATTCCGGACGTCAAGTTGTTGGACAGACTAGTCAGAAGAAAGAGCATATGAGAGCACAACCCGAATTGTTGTAGGTTTGACTACTGGGCTAAAAATCTCTTTGTAGTCAATACCTTCTCATTGATGAAATCCTTTGGCAACCAACCGAGCTTTATATCGCTCAGCCTCACCATTAGCCTTCTTCTTTATTCGGAACACCCATTTGTGACCAACAAGATTCATGCCATCACGATATGGCACAAGCCGCCATGTATGATTCCGGATTAGAGCATTTATTTCATCCTGCATCGCAGTTCTCCACATAGCATACTTATTAGCCTCAGTAAAAGAGGTTGGTTCAAATTCTGGTAATGATTATTTTTGGGTGAGGTAGTTTGAGGGAGAAAAACGTTCAACAGGTTTCGGGTGTGGTCTCAAAGTCATATGCTTTGGAGGAGTGGGAGTGACAGGTTGCGAAGTGGGAGAAGAAGGTGGTGATGTTGATATTACAGGATCAGGATCAGAAAGACGTGGTGGTGAGTAAGTGAGCTGTCTACGAGAGATAATTCTAGTGGTGCTAGAGGGGGTAGATGAGACAGGTTATGGAGTTGAAGAAGGAGACGCATCTGGGATAGACACCAAAGGGGGTGGAACCGGAGTTAGGACATTCTGTCTAGATACATTCGGAGAGACGGGCAAGGCAGCAGTAGGAGATGGTGTTGGAGTCAAAGTGGGCTTCGGCAAGCATCCATTGTCAGGGAAGAAGACCGTGAGAGGCACAAAGACCCACGTCTCAGAGGACTCTCTTGAAGAGTGCTGCTGTGATTGAACGCTTTTTTAAAAAGGAAAAACTGTTTCAAAAAATTTGACATGACGGGCAACATACATGCGTCGAGTAGCCAAATCCAAGCATCGATAACTCTTATGCAAAGGACTATATCCCAAAAACACACAAGGAGCTGATCGAAAAGAGAATTTATTTTTGTTATATGGACGACAAATAAGGGTAACTAAGACAACCAAAAACCTTTAGAAAACTATAGTTTGGTTGTGCTTTAAAGATAATTTCATGTGGAGATTTGTTTCCAAGAATACGTGTGGGTAGCATATTAATAAGAAATACTGCTGTTTCAAGAGCAAAATGCCAATAAAAAAACGATATGTTGGCTGTAGCCATAAGTGTCAGGCCGGTGTCCACAACATGACGATGTCGTCGCTATGCTGAGCACTGTTATTCATGTGTATGTGGACACTGTACCCGATGAACAATACCAAAAGCTTGAAACCATTGATGAAGAGACCTATATTCTCTACCCCAGTCACTTTGGACAGATTTTATTTTTGTCCCAAACAAACGTTCAACCTGGGTTTGAAATTTACGAAAGGTTTCATAAACGTCAGACTTGCGTTTAAGAGGGAAAAACCACATAAACTTACTATAATCATCCACAAAAAGGACATAGTAACGAAAACCAGAAACACTCGTAGAAGGGGAAGGTCCCCAAACATCTGTAAAAATAAGATCCAAAGGTTTATTCATTCGACTAGAAGCGGAAGACAAATGAGTTTGAGACAACTTCCCTAACGGGCAAAAAACACAAGAATTAAAGCGTGAACTAGAAGACATAGGTAAACAAAGCTTATTGAAAAGATGTTGTTGAACTTGTAAATTAGGATGTCCAAGACGACGGTGCCATGTCTCAGCTTCAACCCTGACAACAGACAAAGCCTGCGGACCACCAGACGAAGGGGACTGATTGAAAGTGTATAGGCCATTACTGCTCTTGTCGGTTGATAGCCTCCTGCAAGTATACAGGGTGTTGTAGTACCAAGGTCGTCTCACAGGGATCTTTGCTAAGTACTATTAACAATGTGATATATGATTATCTAGAAAATTAAACCTCAAAGAGGAGTCGATTGAATGGTGTAATAAACTTGGAAAAGAAAACAACAAGAATAATAAATGAGATGACAATGATGAGAAAAACACCTAGGAGTTCGGGGAATCCCTTGCCACAATTTCCATGCAATTAAGTGCAACACAACCAAGCCGTGTTCTGTCACTACATGACCTGCCTGTGTAGATCTGATATTAAATCCTAAAAATACTCTTCTTTGAAAGAACCGGTAAACTCAACTAGATCAATAGCCTACTTCCGTAAGCCGTAAAACCCCTTCCTAACTTATCTCCACTATCCATTCTGCCAGTGTTGAAATAAATTAAGAGCTTTAAGTTCTTACCTTTAAGTCTCCAATAGAAAGCACGCCCCTCCCGAGGTCGGTTCCTAAAGCCCGGTCTAAGGTTTTCTATAGGAAACTGACGCTGTCACTTAACAGTCTCCTATTATGGATTTAAGCTAATTGTTGATCAGGCAACTAACTTAATTGAGCATCAAAGACCGGATCAAAGAAGAATAATTAAAAGAAATAATATTTAATTAAGTTTGCATAAAAATAAATGGCAAGGTCATCCCCTCATCCTAGATTATGAAATTTAGTTGGCCATAGATAGAGAGGAATAAATAATAATTAAAGAAGTCATCATTTAATTATCAAAGGAAGGAATAAATAAATAATAATAAATAAATACCCCAAACCTTGAATGAATGAATAACCTCTTCTCTTTATTAATTTCCACCTCCAAGCTACAACTCCATAAATTAATCTAAGTGTTTAATACAAGGAATGAAAGAAAGAACAAAATAAAGAAAATCCTAGCCTAATGCGTGAAGAGTAAATAAACTGGAAGCTCTCCCTTTTTGGCTTGTAGGCGGCGTCAATATATAGTGCAAAGTGGGAATGGAACTTGTGGTTGGGAGCTTCCTTTGGAGATTTCAGTATATTCTTTAGCTAGCCAAATCACACATAAATCTGATATGGCAATCTAAAATAATCCTAAGGTTAAAGGCTAGCCATAAAAAATAAAAAGAATAATCTTTAAATAATCCATGACCACAAATGTAAGCCCAAATCTCTCCAAGAAAAATCTCCAAAAATTCTTGTAAAGATATTCTGCAACCAACTTGAGGTAAAACTCCAGGTTAGTCCAGATTTGTTGAATTTAATCTAAAGAAGTCCCAAAAATTCCTATTTCCTGCAAAAAGGTCCAAAAACACTAGGAAAGAGATTTATTAAAAATAAATTAAATAAAGGCTAGAAAAATAAATAAATAACTATTAAAAATAAGAAAATTGTCACAAATTAAACCCCAAAACGTGTGTAAAATATGCACACATCACCGGTGAGGAGGATTGTCTTGGTGATTCGATCCTTGACAAAAAACAAGTCCGGGTGAAACTCAAAAAACACATTATTATCATTGGCAAATTGTTGAACTGAGAGAAGAGATTTTGAGATTTCAGGGACATGAAGAATGTTATTGACAAATAAAGGACAAGAAGATGAAGGAATAGAAGTATTACCCACACCAGCAATGGATAGATCATGACCATTACCAACCTGAACCGAGTCACTGTCAGGATATTCTGAATAAGGATGAAGGTAATGCGAATTCTGAGTCACATGATGACTCGCACCAGTATCGGGGAACCACTGATTAGCAGAATATGAATTGGATCCATGAGAGACAGTGTTCACAGAAGGAGAAAGATTGGCATTACGCTGATAACAATTTTGAGCTGTATGCCCTAGCTTTCCACAGATCTGGCATTTTGGGCGATAAGAATCGTTTTTATAATTTCGATTGTTTCCTCCTCATCCTCGGCGCCCTCGGCCACCTCTCGTGGAAGGAATGTAGGGCTGCCTCTGCGTGACATGAACTGTAGGAACCACTAAAACAGGTGCATCTTTCACAAGTACGGCGGATGCTGGATTGTCAAGAGCAAGAGACTTAAGAGGATCATTATTGAGAAATTCATAAGACATTAAAGCACCTTGAAGTTCAGCAAACGAGAGGGGCTCAGGTCTGGCTGCTACAGTAGTGGCAAAGGTCTTGAGGTCTGGTTGTAAACCCCGAATTAAACTGATTTGAAAATCGGTTGCAGGCATAGCCTGCCCACTTGCAGCAAGTTTGTCTGAGAGACGCTTAGCGCGGTTTAAGTACTGCATGACTGGCTGTCAGGAAGCTGAGAAATCTGTTGAAGGGCTGAATGGATCGCCGTTCGACGTGCTTGATTGGAAGATGCAAGAGAGGTCTCGAGTGCATCCCAGGCTTCTTTGGACGTCCGCTTGCCAACTACTGTTGGGAAGACTTCAACAGCAATGGACGAGTTAATGCTACTCAAAATTGCCTGATCTTGCTGAATCCAACGGTCATAGGCTGGATTAGGCTGTGCTTCACCCTCTGCAGTGACAATCATTGGTGAAGGACAGGGAAAGGTGCCGGTTACATATCCAAGAACACCCTGACCAGCCAAGAACGGCTCAATTTGAGCCCGCCAAAACACATAATTGTGATGAGAGAGTTTGATGGATATGGCCTGATGATTATTAGACAGGGTCTGGACTGGAGCAAGAGCTGCTGCAGGTATGACAATTTCGTTGCCTTTGGTACCAGAAGAACCTGATACAATGGACCCTATGGAAGGAGGTGGATCTGTAACCATAACAAAGAGCAGCAAGAAAAACTAGGAAATAGAGATAAGAGAATAAAGATAACGCGGTTAAGCTGAGTGTGGCTCCGCTACCATAAAGAACTGTATAGTAGTGAGTAATAATATGCAGTGAATAATAGCTACATATGAAGCATAGCCTATTGAAGTCTTATATACTGATATTGTACAGCTCACATATTACATCAGTTAGAGTTATACAAGGAGTAAACTACTCATACAGTTTGGGATAACAACTCTGGTCAAGATAGCTACGCAAAAGAGATAAACTGATCATGCTAAAGTGATAAGCCACTGGGAATTCTATCATTGTCTAATAAGGGATTGGGGACCATTCTCTTCTAGTCTTCTGTTTTTCTCTTTCCTTTCCCACCCTGCCTGCCCTCAGAAACCCTTTTTCCTGTCTGGTTTCCCAAATTGAAAGTGCTGTCTAACAATACATGCTAAAATTGGATACCTGACTGGAATGCTAGGATAATTTGATTGACCCCTCAATCGACTAACCCCTACAACCTATGCAAGTAGTATGTCACTTCAACAAGTAGCTAGTAACATCATCTATACTCAAATTCAACAAAAAAATCATCTATACTCATATTCAACCATAATTATATTGGATGTTTCTGGGTTTTTTTTTTTTTTGCAATGAGCAGTATCAATATTGTTATTGTATGGGATGTGAAAGAAATAAATAAATACATATATAAGAGTACAGTATTGGATGGAATGCAAAGGTAGAGTTGCAACAAACACTTGCTAATATGACCTGTGTGAGAGTGTCAGTTGGACCCAATCCTTGTCCTGGCCATGAAAATCGCCTGGAGTTCATGTTGGGGGTCAAAGGACAACAACTATTGATATGGCAGGGAAATTTTGTTTTGGAGTGGCAGGACAGGTAAGGTGGAATCAGAGGCTGTTCCCTTTCTATATTGCCATTGTCTGGGAAACAAACAAAATCAGTTTTATAAAACATGTTTGTTTTTCCAAATGGTTCAGTCAGACGACAATAATATAGCAGTGGTGTGTGACCCAGACAGTGCCCCCAGAAAAAGAGAGAGACAATTCCTACAGACATTTTTCTGATAAAAAAAGAAAAACAGAAGCACCACCTATTGAGGATAAGGTGATCTTTGCCTTCTTCTTTTTCTTATTTTCTTTTCTGCATTTGCTATGGAGTGCCCGGTCTGCTGCTAGTACAGTATCATTTCTGACATGAGCCTGTATCGTTTATGATGTCTATGTACTCCTCCTCAAATCGTATGCCTTGATGCCACACTGATGGAGCTAAGGTTGTCAATTTTGTTTTCCCCTTTTATCCAGATGATGTATCGTCCTGATTAACAAATGAGTATAGCAAAATATACTTCAAGATGTATTAATTAAGCATGTTCTTAATAGAATCTTTGCAAAATAGTTATAGATTCATGAAGCGAGGGACTTATATCTTAATTCAGTAGTCCACTCTCAAAAATGTTTATCTCACTGCCTTTTTTAGTGAGTGAAGCAGCACTTGGACAACCGAGTTAATTAAGCAGCCCTCTTGAAGTCATGATTTCGAAATCCTCAGTTAGCATGTTAAAATTAATGAAGTATTATCGGGTATTAGTCGAGAGGACAATAATGCAGTTCGAATTAGTAAAGCTTATCCTATCGTCTATGTCCCTTTTTTCTTTTCACGGTAACTCTTATCTTCTTTATTTATGTACAACAGTTCCCATCCAATTCCCATATAAAGACTTATTGGGATAGTTCTGCAGAAACGAACTTTCTAAGTTTTGTACATAAATCTTACGTAATTGAAGTGTGGATGAAACATCGGTGGATAAATAATCCCACCAAATCTGGGATGAAGTTATGACTTGAAATTAATCCACCCAGTGAACTGCCAGACAGAATAACAAATTATTAGAGGTTGAAGTGCCTCGTCCAATAAAAGGAACATACGTGTTTAGTATTAATGGAAAAAGTAGGTCTATATTTGTTTACTTGCCATTGTATGAGAGAAAACCACCCACTAAGAGGATCCAAATTTATCTATCAAAGTTAGATAAACAAATTAAAGATGAACCAACATAAACAAAAGTAGAAAAAGTAACCAAAATAAGCGAGTTTCGGTTCATCATTGCTAAAATCATGTCTATCATTATATTATATATATACTCTTAATTAAGTCATGCCAGTTGATGGTTCCTCTTAATTACCTCTTTTAAAGATTCCATCTACATTCCTAATATACTAGTACGATTATGTGATATTAACACCACTCTCATAATATCTTACAATCGAAGCTTATATAATGCATTTCACATCAATATGATGAAATTCACTAAATAGAACACAAATGCAAACAAATCCGTCCGAAAAATAATTTTGTAATAATTTACAATTGGTAAACCTTAGCGATGAAACCTTTACTTCAAATATCTGCATTGATCAACTTGGTTTTGAATGGCATTTGTGGTTGATCAAGGCAAGCTATAGTGTTGCACTAACTTTTAAACAATTTACATTGTTTATAGTTCTTGGACGCCACGTTTTTTTTTTTCTATTAAGTTTGTATTTCTCTCTTGACCTTTGCTTTATTAATTTGTTTCTTATTACATCTTTCTCTTTTCTTCAAATATTTTTCTTAAACAAGTTAACTACTATTTCATCTTTTTATGTCTCTTCATTTTATTTTGGACGAATAAATTAAGAGAGAGATAATATGTCAAAAAGTTAATAAATAGATGATGAAATTAATAAAAAATACCAATGTGGAGTTGATTTAAGTGGTAAGCGACTTGGTTCTGCTTAAGCGAGGTCTCAGGTTCGAGTCGCAGAAAATCCTCATTGGGAGTCTCACCTACTATACCCAGGTGTGTGATGCGGGTCGACCGAATTAGTCGGGACGAAGCTCCGGATACCGGATGGGAAACAAAAAAATAAAAAATAAAAAATATTGGCACATCACAAATCCTCCCTGCACCAACTTGAATGTGTAGTTTTTTTTTTTTCTTAACGTCAACATTTTTTGGTCTGAACCTCAACTTTATTTTCTACAAGCTTTAACCTCAACTTTAATGTATGGCTGGATATTGTTGATTGTTGAGTGACAAAAAGGGGCTCTGTCAATTTCTAAAAATTATTTCGTCACCATTTTTTTTTAGTTTTTCTCTTTTGTATATATTTTGATGCTTATTTTTATGGATCAATTTCAAATTTTTGGAATTATTATTGATCTGGCATTAGGAAATTTACTTGATGATTTAAACTAAAAAATAGATTTAGTTCTTTTAGAGTTTAAAGTTTTGATGTTGCTATTACAATACATTTACCATTCCAGTATTATTCCAAAACAAATTTATGCCAGATGTAAAATGCAACCAGTTATACTTTCCTAATTATTTAATTTTAGCTTAAAAATTTTCTTTATATCAATCTTATATCATTAAAGTTGGTGTAAGGGAGCCTTTGGTTGTGCCACGGGCCAATCAAAAGCTCCTTACACCAACTTGAACTTTTCAATCCTTTTTTTTTTTTCCATAAACACTACCCAACTTGAACTTTTCAATCCAGCTAGAAACAAACATTTTTAATGAATAAAAGATTTTACTTATAAGATTTCTATTTTTTTATATCTTTTCTTTTTTCCTTTAACTGTATGTGGAAAGAAAAAAAAGTTGTATTTTCACCATGGTATCTTTTTTTGGTTCTTAGATTACTCATCTTATTTTCTCACAACTTGAGACAATAAATTTTTTTATGCTAATTTTTTTCAATAATAGTATCTCAATGCTTTCTACGAGGCCAACTAGCTCAACATTTTGTGAGAGATAATAAATTATTTTCGAATTCTTTTTCGTACAAGGAGACTTCAGCTACATCTTATTAATAGCCTTTCTTTTAGAGAATAAAACAGGTAGCAACATGACCATAAATTGATAAATAGATAATATTTCCTTTATTTCTTTTTGTTTATCTCAAATAATTCATTTATTTCTACTTTATTAAGTGTAAGGTTTCCTTTCGAAAAAAAGTGAGATAATAGATAGACTGCAAACAGGATTTTCTTAAAGTTTTTTTTTCCTTTCTTAAACTGGGAGATTTCATTCATTCATTAAAAAAAAAAAAAAATAAAGAGTGTTAAATTTTTGAACAGAGGAGTGTCACACAAGCCTATTCACAGGTTTAAATGATACTTTTTTTTGTCTGGTGTTTAAATAACACTTGGAGAAGGAGTCGCGATATTTTATGATCACGTGCAACTATCCAGTTATATTCTCTTGCAAATTTTGGTTTAATTCTCTTGGAATAAGGATATCTATTCTTATATGATTTGATATATCATTTTCACTAACATTGAGAAGATGAAGGGTCCAGGAATTGAACTCTCAAGATTCTACTAGACTTACCTACATTCAGTGTTGACTGTGATTTTCAAATATCGCACAATTTAATTTTTCCAATTATTAGTGATGGAATGTTCAAGAGTTAAGAGCCCATGAGCATTTTAAAGGAAGAAAATTTTTATGACAAATCTGACCAAAGTAATATAGGGACTCTTTTGGCAAAAAGAACATGGCAAAATATCTCAACATAGTAAAATTGGAAACAACATTGTGTTGACCTTGAGAATCCGCCTCAACCAAGGCGGTAAAACATGATCCTTGGGATCCAAAGATATGGCAATATGGAGAAGACAAAGTTGCTTAAGTACTGACCGAACCCGAAGCGCAAACTAGGCCCGGGGAGTATGAGTCGATCGTTCAAAATTATAAGGTAGCCAACAACATAGAAAAGGCACGGTATGATATGATCCCTCCGTCTCCCGCCTAAATTACCTTTGAAGTAAAAGGTTTTTTTGTCACTACCAGGAAATTAATCCTTATTATATATGAATTCTCAAATTCATGTTGTGTTTTAATATAAGTCTTGGGATATCAATGGTTCCTTCTTGACAAGTTTCAAGTAATAAATCTTTCTATAATTGGATATATGGGCATTTTAAAATTTGATCTTATAATTTTAATTTTGACTTAATTATACCGATAAAGTTTAAATAATATACAATAGAACATTTGTGGACAACTCTAAAAGAGAGTAAAAAAAACCCGAAGCAACGCGAGGGCTCCTCCTAGTATAACTTGAAGGTCCAAGTAATGTGACCTCGTGATATAGTAATGCACTGGTGAACTCAATGGGGGAACTGGACGTGGCCAATGCCCAATGGCTCTTGCCTTTTTGTTTGATTTTGCAAGATTGTCTTTGTGTATAATCTGTACAATGTTAAACTATGATTCCATGTGTCATGTTTGTTAAGTGTTAATTCGGTTAGTGTACCTGCCCTAGATTTTTGACAAACCTGTATTATTCGGAACCTCTTTCCGTCCTTCATGTATTTTGGTTTTCGAACCTCACTCGTCATTTAACTAATCAGGGTACCTATAATCCTGATTAAACTGGGGTACCTATATCCTTTATAGGTTCTTTTGCTAACCTGAGGACATCCGTCATGGGCTTGTTGTTTGAGAACCTAGCTCCTCTAGCCCTTCTTTGATGTCATAGTGAACCTAGCACCTCTGGCTCCTTGTAATTTGTGAGTTTGGCTCATCTTGCCTTCCGTATGCCTGCTTGAGGGCCTCCAACTTCTATTTGTATGCCTATGACTTTGGTGTATCCCGTCCTGGACAAATGATATGGAAAATTTAAGGGCCCTTAGACCCTGCGGTTCCTGTTCTAGTTTTTTCCAACTCCAGCATCTGCACTTTGTTAGTAGGCTCATGTTCTGCGGGAGGTTCCAGCTCCCGGACCACTTGGAGTTGTTCATTCCTAAGCTCCACATGACCTCTTTCCAGGACATCAGAGGGATTTTCGACTATGACTGTTGTTTTCTTTTCCAAATCCTCTGGTCTGTTTGCTCCTTTGTGCCATATCGTCAATTGAATTTTCCTAAATTTGAAGTTGCCCTTTTGGGAGTGATGAACCTTGTTCTTTTTTAGCTTCTCCCATCTTTTTGTGGGTCTGTCTTTGTGTTGGAGAGTTCTTGCCTCTCTAGGTGTCTTCTTTCCATAAATAGGTCCTCCAGCCGACCTCGCGGTATCTAGGTCCAGCCCCCTGTATTGTTTCTTATAGGTTCGGCTTTTGGTACCTTTATGTAGTCTAGCTTCTGATTCCTGTGTTGGGCCGGTTTGTATCATTAGTAGGTTCCAAGGACTCTTTCCTCTTTCGCTGAGGTTTGGCAAGCTTTGTGATTTGATCCTATGTTTGGAGATCAGGGCCTCTTGTTTTGCCCATTACAATTGGGCGAGCCCCTCGCTCAGCTGGTTCTATTGAAGTAATTGTGACTCTTTTTGGGCTCCCTTTGCCTGTAGCCTCTGTATCTAGGTCCTGCATTGAATTGCTACAGTGAGCCTCTGCTTCCTGCGCACTAGAGACTCTTCCTTTCATTATGGTTTTGTGAGCTTCGATCATCGGCTCCTGTATAAGACATGGGCTCGAGGGCCTTATCTTCGGGATAAACAGCCCTTAAGCTTTTCGAAAGTTCTGGGCAGCATATGCCTTTAGCTTTTAGACTCAATGGTCCTTAAGCCCTTTTGAATATTTTGGGCATTATGTGCCTTGATTTTGGGGCTAAACAGCCTTTGAGCTAGCTTATTAATTGTTTTAGGTATACCTTTAGCTTTTGGGCTCAACAGCCCATAGCTTTTTTGACCTGTGGGTACTTCTGTTCCTTTGGCCTAGATTTAGACTCGGCAGCCTCACAGCTTTCCTATGGGCTCCATTTGGGCTTCAGGAGCCTCAGAGCTTCTCCTAGTGACTCTTAGAGGTACTTAATACCCCAGTCGGGCTGGATGTGAATTTAGGTATTCAGGAACCTTTTGGCCTTTTTGTGCTTTCGGGTTTATATCGCCTTAGCAGGCCTGTTTGTTGTAGCTTTCGGCGCGAGGGTCTTTGAGCTTTAGGGCTCTTATTGGTACAAGGTACCACGGCCTTGCTCCTTATAATTTTTGGGCACGAGGGCCTTTGAGCTTCGGGGCTCTTATTGGTACAAGGTACTATAGCCTTGCTCCTTATAATTTTTGGGCACGAGGGCCTTTGAGCTTCGGGGCTCTTATTGGTACAAGGTACCATGGCTTGTTCATTATAAATTTTAGGCGCGAGGGTCTTTGCCTTAAAAGTCTATTCGTGTTGTAGGATCTGTCTGAATTTTGCATTATATTTGGATTGCAGTTGCTTCATCGTCTACCTACGATTTGTTGCAATTTTCTTCTCTAAGCAAGTTGATAGGCCTCGCTTACTCGAGAGAGCTTTTGGTTCCAATTGAGTCTGAAACCACCAATTTGTGCTGTAGCATTCGTGGACCTTTTCGCTATTTTTGGCTACATTGAGGCCTTGCGATTCATGGTATCCACGAAGCCTCATGCATTTTATGGTGTTCTTGCTCAATCTTTACCCTTTACTCTCCCTTGTTATCGAGCCTCGCAAAACTTGCTCCTAAAGGGAACCTGTGTATTTTGGAGCCGAATGTCTCACTCGGGTGAGTTTGTGAGAGATCCTGTCCCTTAGGTAAGCTTAGGATTTCTCTAAGCCTGAGCTTGCCTATTTTATGCTTCGTTTTCATTGGAGCATGTTGCGCTCTTTGGAGCCTCTAGCAGTAGCCCCCAGCATGGGCCATTTTATACTTTGTGCCCTATAATGAGCTTTGTCGGATGTTGGTGCACTTACAGGAGCTGCTTGGGGTTCCTTTCAGCCCAATAAAGGCCTTGTGAAGGTTTGGTCACCTTTTGTGAGAGCCTCATTAGATTTCACTTCCTAAGTGTGCCTGCTCGGATTTTTGCTTTTGCTAAAGCTTCTTATTTCCTGAGGATCTGTGTAGAGAACCTGTTACTGTCGTTGCGTCGTGCTAGGTTCTTCATAGGCTTCCTGTTTTTCGAAAGGAAGTCTTTTGTTCTCCTTTAATAGGAACCTGATTTATTTTTCAAAATGATTCTCCTCTCCTACATTTTTCTTGCTTTGCTTAAATCATGCTTCCTCAGCATATAGCTTAGCGAGGGTCTCCAAATCATTTCCCGCCTTTGTACGAGCTTCTTTATTAACTTTGTTCTTTGAACTTGGTTAATTGGTGCAAACCTCCACCTCTAGGTGTTGATTCGATCATTTGTTTCTTTCAGGGGTATCCTCGGCATCTTTTCCCGTGCCGACGCTTTTATTAGAAAACTTGTCTCCTATATAGGAATCTGTTTTAGATATACTCATCTGTATGACTTTTTGAACATCTAGCCCCCGCGGCTGGCATCTTAGTGTCTTTTAAGATGTCCGGCTGCTACTATTTGTCTCCTTAGAATTTGTTGAGGCTTCTTTGAGCTTTCTGTAATTGCTTGGAATTCTCCATTGGCATCAATTATTTCCCTTGGAGCTCCACCTACAGTTTATTACATTTGTTGTGGTTTCATGGGGCTTATGTTGCCACCACAGAAACTCTTTGAGGTTCTGGTGTCATCACATGAACCTCCTTCTTTGTCAGCTTTCTTCACTTTGACTTTCCTGTATTTTTGTGATTTCCTTTAAGGCCTCAGGAAGTATTCGTTAAGCTTTTAGCTTCTCGACTTTAATACGAGTGTCCATTGCGGGAGCATTTTTTGATAATTGCATCTCCTATCCTTTGACATCCTACGTCCCCACTATGGGAACCCCACGAGCAACCGTTGAGGCTTGACACGAACATAAACAATGTTCGTTCAATGGTTCTTTGGACCTGTTCATCTTAGAATCTAGAACCTGAATCCTGAAACCTAAAATTCATTTTACACTTAGACATGCGAATATACTTCGCTTGTGCCATTTTTCGTCTATTTGGGCTATACACTAGCGGTATTTGTATTTGTTTCGAGCATCCTAAGTCATATGACTCCTCCATAGGAGACTTTAGGATCTGTTTACCTTTATGGCAGTTCTCCTTAGAGCCTTGATTTTAGAGGAACTCTTTGAGTTTGTTCACCTTTATGGTGCTAGGTGGGCCTCCTCCATTATAACCTCATGTAGCTACTTGAACACTTGTTATGCACCTATTTCAAGAGTTTTGTTGAGCATTTTTTCTTCAAGAGCTTCTAGACCTTCAATAGATTTTCTTTTAGGTTTGAGCTTCTATTTTTCGTCCCATCTTTATAGGAGCTTCGTTAAGGACCTATCACCTTGGCAGCATCTATTTCTGAGTGTTTTTGCTTTCTCAGAAGCTTTGGGATCTGTTCATTTCTCGAGCATTAGAACCTTAACGATGGCATGAGGGTGACTTTACTCATGGGCCTAAAGTTTGACAAATTTGACCCTATTGCCGTAGGACCTGGACTTTCTATTGGGTCATTGATGAGTCATGAGGTTCACATAGGATCTTCAGGGCCTATTCTGGTCTTTCATCACGGCTCAGGATCCATTCGAAGTTATTGCTCCATTTTCAGGAACCTGAAATGTCATTGTTGTATGCTTCGTTATATGCATGCCACTTCCTTAGAAGTTTTCCATGAGCCATTTCCTTCAGGAGGCTCCTACCCTAAGACCTGGATATCTGACATGCACCTATTCTAGGACCTCTGGCCAAGACCAATTTCAGGACCTCCATTCGAGTCCTGCACTTCCAAGGATTCGTCTTTGTTGAACTCCTTAGGACCTATCCTCATTTTCAATGGTATTATTGGAGAGAACCTGCGTATCCGAATCTCTATTGAAGTTTCTTAGTTTTAGCCCCTGTTTCGCCTTTTGATGTATGTATTTTGGTGAAAGGTTACTTTGTTGAGAATCTTTTAGTTCCCACTTTGAGTATCCATTGGTGCCTGCTCAGGATCCTCATCGAACCTGAGCCGGCTCTACAGGATCTGCTTTAATTTGGCATTTCAACAATGAAAATGTCTTCGGGACGAGCGGATTTGTTTCGAACCTCCGCCCTTCCTTTTAGACCTTTGAAAATTTTTCCTGAACCTAATGACTTATGTTTCTCATCCGGGGAGGTATCTCGTGACAGTATTTCCATGCCCGAAATGAAATTGCATCAAAAGGCATCCTCATCAATATTTAATTTTTTTTAATTTTTGCATAACGATTATGTGAGGTATTATTGCTAAAGAAATCACAAAATAATCAAGCACCGTAACAACATAAATTAGGTTTGTATATCATGATCATGGTTTTTCTTTTATGTTATGTGCACAACATAAAATATAAGTAAGGAATCATACAAATATTTTTTTGCATTTCGGTGATAGAATTAAATAATCATACAAATTCAAAAGTTGTATGTGAGATGGATGAACACAATAGTGCCAATCGTTATAAAGTAACAAATTAACATGTAGTATTATCATATCATGCGTGTACAATATAAACATTAAAAGAACCTAAATTATGGATCACGGATGGGATTAAGTTCTGTCCATTATTTGCAGGGCCTGTTAATTCAATACTTCCTATTGTTAGATTGATTTGGTCCTGGTTATCCTTCTGCAGGGCCTGTTAATTCTGTAGGACCTGCTGCTCTTTGTTTTTTATGTCCTTATCGGGAACCTGCTCTATTTTTATGTTGCAAATCTGGTTGAAACATTCAAGAGGACCTATATAATTTTTAATTTTCATATATAATACTTATATTTTTTCCTCAACATATCCGGCGGCTTTGGTCCTCACACGTGGGCTTCTTTGTCCGAATTTTGACCGCAATATCTGTTCCTCTTTAATATGTTAGAAGGCTGTAGTGAAAATTGCATGAGAACCTGTTATATTTGTAATTATTGATGATTTTACAGGTCCTACATTTTGAACGTGTTCTTTGCAAGCGTCTTCAAAAAGCGCCATATTTATTTTGCTTTTTATTCCTTTCGGAGGATCTGTAAAATTTTCTTAAAGCCTGCCAATACAGATAAAAAAAAAATATACATATTACATACATTTAATGGACTCAACATAGGTCCACTCTTGGCAGGAGGGCCTCTGCGAGCTCATGGCCGGGTGAGGTGCTGCCCACACAAACAGCGCCCCCATTTTCCCCTCCTTCCTTTTTTCTTTAATTTCTTTTCTCCTTCCTTTTCCTTTCTTATCTGCCGAGCCTCCCTCGCCACTCTCTCTTTCTCTTCTTCACACACTGTCACGCTTTTTCTCTTCCTCCTCTCTCTCTCTCTTTTTTTTTGTTGAATCACCGGCTGCTGTCCTTATTGAAGGCGTCCTCCACCTTCGGGCCCATCTCCGACGGGGTGCTGCACTTTCGTGGCGAGCAGCGAGGGGGCTTGAGGAGGTGGTCACGCTGGCGATTCGAGGCGACGGGTCGAGGGTGCCTCCGGAGGTCCTTGCACAAACAGGGGCGGCGACAGGGGCTGTTAGCAGTAGCGGTTCAGCTCCTTCCGGCGTGGGCCGCTGTTGACTGAGAAGAGCGTAGCGGCGGCGCTGGTTTTGGCCCTGGCGGCGGCGCGTACGGGAGCATCTTTTGAGGGGTTCGACGGATCTGAACGGATCCGCCTTTGATCTGACCAGATCCGGATGGATTCGTCTCATGTCCTCTCCCCCACCTCGAGCCAGCTTTATTTTTTCTGTTATCTACCTGTACGCCTTGGATTGTGTTGATTGGTTGCTAAATTTGTTGGATTTGCTGCTTAACCTGCTGGATCTCGTTGGATCTGTTGTTGTTTTTTTGTTTTCTCTAATAAATCTGTTCGCCCTTTGCTTTTTGGACGAGCTTGGTTCCGTCGTTGACCTGCAGAACGTTGGGATTTTCTTTATTGTTAGTGGTTGTTGTTTGAACGGGAATGAACGGATCTATCGTCGTCCCCAGTGGAGTCGCTACTGATGTAAATCGAAAATAGGGGGTGTGTATTTCCATTGAATGATTGGTTGAATTACAGAGAAAAGAGGGGCGTGAACAGTACCCCGAGTCTAGCTATCCAGGTTACATCCTGTCCTCTAAAACGGGCCTTGGGGGTATTTATAGAGCGGGTGCCTTGTAGACGGACTTCTTGGACAAATTGGACTTGATGGGCTCGGACTCGGTCTTCGGGCCTGGGCTCATTGGGCTTTGACTCGATTTTCGGCCCCGGGCTCTCCCGGTAGTGGGACCGGCGGATAGAGTAAATATATCAAGTTTACTCTTAAATTTGTGGGCTGCATCATATAATATTGCCTCACTTTCTGCCTTGTAGACGGACAATTGCGTAGAAAAAAGAAGATTTGTCTATTCCCTATCCATGAATAAACTTAACAGGATGTTGTTATTAAGAACATACACAATACACATGAAGATGGTGAAACCGAGTAAAATTTACTCTTTTAAGTCTTAAAGATATAGCTTATAAGTGAACTAGTTTGGGGTACTTGATTTTTTATTTTTGAAATAAAGGTTATTGTATTATTACTACGTTGCAACAAGTAATTACTCCTGTTGCAAAATGTCATACAAAGGCGTTGGGGGATTGGTAATCCAAGTTGCCGAGCATATGACCTTATCTTGCAAAAGCCAATCAGCAACCTTGTTACAATGTCTAGGGATAAAGGAAAAAAACGCATGAATGAAAATTGCCTTTGAGAGACATTATTTTTTTATCGTCAGAACATCGACTTTCATTCATGAAAGGAGGGTGATCCCCTCTCAATGATGTTACAAAATTCTTTGGGTGGGTGTACAACCCCCAGGACATGTGAAGGGATTAGATGCTATATATTTAACAAGACAGTCAACTGTACAATTTGCTGATCTATACACATGTGTTAGAAAACATTCGGAGAAGAAAGATAGCTGGGAAGTAATATCATTCACCAATGATTCAATCTCCCATGGGGTAGAAGAGTGGAGATGATTGTTGACTGCATTCCCCAATACCAGCAAGTCCGATTCCAGCACAATATGCGAGCATCTCATCATTTTAGCTCTGTCAATGGCAATCCGCATAATTTTAAGTGCGGCTCATAGTAGCTTTGAGAGACATTATATCATCTAAAATAACATTTGAGTTCCAATTAGGGCCTTGCGTTTGTGAGCAAAAGCTGATAGTTAGTAGTTCCGGGAGAGAGTCACTCCACCTGTAGCTTAGGGATGCCTAGGGACCTTGCAAAGAAAAAGAGCGAGTAAATAATGCCCGACTTAGTAAAACACAAAAAGTAAAGGGACCTTCTTTCTCTTCACTTCCCAAGGGAAAAAAAAAAAGTATCTGCATAATAAGTTGTCTACCTGTCGTTTAATAAGGTAGTGACAACCATCTGGAAAGTAATTGACGGGAAAAAAATTGAATTGACTGAAAGTGACTGAAAGAAAGTGTATGTCAAAATTTTGAGGGCACTGTAGAGAGCAAGATCTATGCTTTTTTTTTAGACAATTAAACCAACAATGACTTTGATTTCAGCCAATTGATGTTTTAATTTTAAGTGCGGCTCATAGTAGCCAAAAGACGATCGACTCCATGACAATGAAAGTGTTGGAATGTAAGTGTGAGTGGTGAATCCCACATCGGAAAGAAAGAGGCCAAGTGAGTAACATATAAGTGAAGTGGACCCATGTACCCAATACTTTGAGGTTTTGGATTATAGAGTGGTATCCTGGTCACGCGTATGGAACTCACTTGGGCCTCGCGTGTTGTCTTCCCGGTTTTCGGACGACTCCCGGTTCTCAACACGTGGTAGCGAAGCGCATGCGTTGTTTTTGGTTCACAATCTAGGTTTTGAAGATGTCAAATTCAACATCTTCTTCAGCAAAGTATGAGATAGAGAAGTTTGATGGAGGATCTAGTTTTAGTCTTTGGAAGATTAGAATGAGATCTTCTCTGGTATTGCAAGGATTGTGGAAGGCAGTGGATGAGAATTTTCCTGCGGGTACAACAGATACGGTGAAGGAGGAACAGAAGGAAAAGGCTTTGGGTGCGATTTTCATGTCTGTCACCGATAGAGTGCTTCGCGAGATTGAGTCATCAGTATCTGCGAAAGAAGCATGGAAAAAATTGAAGGACAAGTATTCTGTTAAATTGCTGACAAATCGATTTTACCTGAAGAAAAAGTTGTATACTCTCCGAATGCAAGAAGGTACATCTATTAGAAATCACCTTGATGATTTTAATTCGATAATTATGGATTTGAAAAATATAGACATAATTATTGATGATTAGGATCAAGCCTTGATTTTGTTATGCTCATTACCACCATATTATGAGAATTTTGTTGATACATTGTTGTATGGGAAAGAAAGTATTAAGCTGGATGATGTTAGTAGTTCGCTGAAATCAAATGAGCTTACAAAGAATTTTCCAGACAATAGATCAGAAGGTGAGAGTTTGGTGAGTAGGGGAAGAACACAATATAAGGATTTCTCTAAGAAATCTAAGGCTAGGTCGAAGTCTAAAGTCAAGAACAGATTCTGTTATAAGTGTGGAGAGAAGGGTCACTTGAAATATGATTGTCCAATGTTGAAGAATAAGGGGAAGAAAAAGGATGAGAGTTCTGCGAATATTGTCGATACTTGCGTCAATTTTGATGACAGTGATAGAACTGGGGAAGTTTTGTCTGTGGGTTCTATTCATGGACCAAATTCATGGGTTCTTGATTCTGGTGCGACGTTTCACATGTGTCCTCACAGGCATTGGTTTGCTACATACAAACAAATGAGTGGGACTGTCTTCTTGGGCAATAACAATTCTTTGTCAGTGGAAGGGATTGGTCACATCAAGTTAAAAATGTTTGATGGTGTTATTAGAAGCATTGAGTGTTGGCATGTTCCCCAGATATAGAGGAATTTAATTTCTCTTTCAACATTGGATGATCAAGGATACAAGTTTCATTCTGAAAATGGGATCCTAAAGGTGTGCAAAGGCTCCATGGTACTTATGAAAGGAAAATTGTAATCTAGATTGTATTTTTTTCAAGGTAGTGTGGCTTCAGGAGAAGCTGCTGTTGCGTCAGGGAGTAGTCATCTTAGTAAGTCTCAGTTGTGGCATTTGCATCTTGGTCACATGAGTGACAAAGGATTATCTATGTTGAAGAAGCAAAACTTGTTGGATGGGTATAAAAATGAAGCTCTAGAATTTTGTGAACACTGTGTGTTTGGTAAACAAACTAGGGTGAAGTTCAGCAAGAAGGCAGAACACAAGACCAAGGACAAGTTAGATTACATACATTCTGACTTATGGGGTCCGAACAAAGTTCCTTCTAAGAATGGTGCCAGGTATTTCATGACTTTGATTGATGATTATTCTAGGATGGTATGGGTGTATTTTCTAAAGACAAAAGATGAAGCATTTTCAACTTTTGTTAAATGGAAGACGATGGTTGAGCGCCAAACAGAGCGAAAAGTTAAGCGTCTTTAGACTGACAATGGGTTGGAATTTTGCAACAGGGTGTTCAACAATTTCTGCAGCAAAGAGGGAATAGTGAGGCACCGCACTTGTGCAGGAACACCACAGCAGAAAGGTGTTACAGAACGTATGAACAGGACGCTTTGTGATAGAGCACGAAGCATGCTTTCACATTCAGGTGTAACAAAAATTTTTGGGCTGAAGCTATCAATACAGCTTGCTATTTGGTTAACAGGTCTCCATCGACAACTATTGAGTTGAAAACTCCTTTTGAGGTATGGTCTGGTTTTCCTGCTGATTACTCTAATTTAAGAGTATTTGGTTGTCCTGCATATGCTCATGTGAGGGATGGTAAACTTGAACCGAGGGCAAAGAAATGCATATTTCTAGGATATGCATCTAGAGTAAAGGGTTACAAGCTGTGGTGTACAGATACCAAGTCTCCAGGTATGATTATTCGCAGGGATGTGAAATTTAATGAATGTGTCTCACTGGATGGTCAAAAGGAGAGGACAATAGCAGAAACAGATCGCGGTGTCAGAGAACAAATTGAGCTTGAGATTGATATTCCGCAGGTTCAGCCTTGTAATACAGTTGTGGAGGAGGTGCAAAATCTTGCTATTCATGATGCACCTGTTGTTGGTGCACATATACCTGATGCACCTACAGATGATGCACCTATACATGATGCACCTATACAACAGCAACAAATGTATAACATTGCCACAGGTAGATCAAATAGGCAAACGAAAGTACCAGCTAAGTATGCAAATGTTGCTGATGCAAATCTTGTTGGTTATGCAAACCTGGTAGAATTTGCATTGTCAGTTGCAGAAACAATTGATGTGCAGAAGCCTAATAGCTATAAAAAAAGCTATTGCTAGCTCGGATGCTGATCAATGGATTGGTGCTATGGGTGAAGAGATTGAGTCTCTTTACAAGAATCAGACATGGAAGCCTGTTCCATTGCCGAAAGGACAGAAGGCAGTGGGCTGCAAATGGGTTTTCAAGAGGAAAGAAGGAAATCCGGGGGTTGAAGCACCTAGATACAAGGCAAGGTTAGTAGCTAAAGGTTTCACACAGAGGGAGGGGATAGACTACAATGAAGTATTTTCTCCAGTGGTAAAACACAGCTCTATCAGGGTCTTATTAGCTATGGTGGCTCTTCATGACTTAGAGCTAGAGCAGTTAGATGTAAAAACTGCATTCTTGCATGGTGAGTTGGAGGAGCAAATTTATATGCGTCAACCTGAGGGATTCATCACTCCAAGTATGGAAGACCATGTTTGATTACTTAAGAAGTCCTTATATGGTTTGAAACAGTCTCCTAGGCAGTGGTATAAGAGGTTTGATACATTCATAGTTCGTAGTGGCTTTACTCGAAGTGCATATGATAGTTGTGTGTATCATAAGAAGCTTGCAGATGATTCTTTGGTGTATTTTCTGTTGTATGTGGATGACATGCTCATTGCTGCTAACAGTATGTCAGAGATTACCGTATTGAAAAAGCAGCTTGGTGAAGAGTTTGAGATGAAGGATTTGGGTGCAGTAAGGAAGATTTTAAGGATGGAAATCACAAGGAATAGAAGTGTTGGGAAGCTTTTGCTTAATCAACAGTCCTATGTTGAGAAAGTTCTACAGAGATTTAATTTAGTAGGTGCTAAACCTGTGTCTATTCCATTTGCTACACATTTCAAGTTGTCTGCAGACCTGTCACCAAAGACGGACGAGGAGATGGAAGAAATGTCTCTTGTTCCATATTCAAGTGCTATAGGTAGCATCATATATGCTATGGTATGCACTCGTCCTGACATTTCACATGCTGTTAGTGTTGTGAGTAGATATATGGCGTATCCGGGAAAGGAACATTGGCAAGCAGTGAAGTGGATTTTGAGATACTTAAAAGGTACTGCTAGTGTTGGTTTGACGTTTGACAAAGCCAAGTTAATGAATTCAGTTGTTGGCTATGTTGATTCAGACTATGCAGGGGACTTAGATAAGAGAAGGTCTTTGACAGGTTATGTCTTTGGTCTTTCTGGTAGTGCTATCAGTTGGAAAGCAACTTTGCAAGCTGTTGTTGCGTTGTCTACTACAGAGGCAGAGTATATGGCTATTACTGAAGCAGTGAAAGAAGCTATTTGGTTACAAGGTCTGGTAAGTGATCTGGGGTTAACACAGAAGAAAACTGCAATGTTCTGTGACAATCAAGGTGCTATCCATCTTACTAAGAACCAGATGTATCATGAGCGAACAAAGCATATAGATGTCAGACTTCACTTTATTCGGGACATTATATCACAGGGTGTTGTTGATGTGAAGAAAGTGTCTACACATGATAATCCAACAGATATGATGACCAAGGCAGTTTTAGAGCCGATGGTTCGGCTGGGACGGAATGGTTTGCGACATGGTGATGTTCCCGTGGCTGCTGCCCCCATGTGGAACGAAGAGCGGTTGGGCTCTTGGACCAAGCTCGTGTTGGAGTTGTAAGGCGTGGCTCCGGATAATACTGGTATTGGCAGACTCAAACTTCTGAGTGGCTATCCGGTTTGGGCCTAAGTGAAGTTTAGCTTTTGGAGCATCGGCAGACGCGTGCTCCTGGAACGGGCTTGATGGCAGAGTGGGCTCTTGGTGATGTTGCGAAAAGTTTCCGAAATGTTTCGTTGAAGGGGGAGTAGGCCCGATGATGTCCGATATGGAAGAGTCTCACACTTGAGGGGGAGATTGTTGGAATGTAAGTGTGAGTGGTGAGTCCCACATCGGAGAGAAAGAGGCCAAGTGAGTAACATATAAGTGAAGTGGACCCATGTACCCAATACCTTGAGGTTTTGGGTTACAGAGTGGTGTCCTGGTCACGCGTATGAAACTCACTTGGGCCTCGTGTGTTGTCTCTTCGGTTTTCGGGCGACTCCCGGTTCTCAACAGAAAGTTATCCACAAAGTGCCACTAAACAGTGGAAATCTCAATTTAAGGATAATGTGAGTCACTTTTCTTTTAATCTTTTTTTTTTGTCATTCAAATATCAGCAGAAAGCTGCCTTTCCTAGGGTTTAGCAAAAGCTTGAAGAAGACCATTCGCTGGGACAATACTGGGGCCGGAACGCGAACAGTATTTCGCCAAAGAAAAAAATTAACACAGAATTAGGCATATTTACTGTATAATTGATGTTTAGGATAGTCAATTACCAATTGGCAGATTATAAGAAACATTCGTCTTTACTGTCAATCATTGCTCTTTGCCGTTCAATTCGACTAAATAAACCATTGGTAATTATCACTAACAAAACTTTGATGATGAAAAAAAGAGTTCTCGGATGATTAAATTTTACCATTACCCTATGGTTGGTGACAGTTGATCGATCATTGTCTTTGATTGCCAATTATCTTTATGCATAAATCACACTATTCACTGATTGCTACTGCCTTATGCTGCTATAATATTAACCAACATTATCTTTTTCAGTAGTTGGTGGTCTTGGTCCCTATCTCCTGCTTACACCTTATTATGGTTTACTAACTAACCAACCACTATATCAATCATGGAATCTAGTAATTTTGTAAGCCAAACCATCCCTATCACACAAACCATTATCGTTTTGTTTTTTCGATTGGAACAACACCATTATCGTTAACTAGATGGACATGCATGTCAACATGTAGTAGCACTGTGCACAACTCCAAGCATCATACATGCATGATTAAGACATGCACCCTGCAAAGATTTAATGTAGCTTGGTGAATGTGCTCCAAACATATTTCTCCCGTAAGAAATGGATGTGATCAGAAGATAATAATCTTAACCAGTTTAAAAAAAAAAGAAAAAAAATAATAGTCTTAAGCAAAGACGTACAGTTTCGTTATAGTAAAAGAATAAGAGTTAACATATTCAACGCAAGAAAATAGGGGTTATAATAAATAAAGATTTAAACTTATGTATTGGGTTTTTGGCCCCAAAATTGATATAGAAATGGGCATGCAATATCACTATTGATATTACACTGTCTCCTTAAATTTCTCTTTCCAATTTTATGGAGACAAAGTCTTGATGGTCAAGTGATATGCCTACTAACAGTGGCGAAACTAGACCGACCAAATTTCTAAGGGAGCCAAAATATATAAATCTCTTATTTTAGTAAGCTTAATATATATAATTAAGACTAATTAATAATTGAATTAGTTCTGTCAAAAAAAATATTGAATTAGAACAGAACATGATAGTTTTTTTTTTTTGGGATGTATTGCCAATATCTATACTATTAAAGCCACAGAAAAAATGGAAGGAACCGTTGGGCCAAGTCCACGTGACGTGCGTAAAGGAAGGCGACGGCCCAACTAGAATTCTTCGACATCAGTAAGACGATGTGTGTCGCATCACTGGCTTTAAGCACAGCCACGTGTTCCCTAACAGTTGACTTTGACTGGATCCTTAAAACCTCACCCACACGTGAGCAGATCCTTGCCCCCTGAGACAGGCCGTTCCATATGCTAGACCCACTTTGGGCCCAAGAAATCGTAATCAATAGTAGTGCCCAATTTTGGCCGTAAGCACTAGCCTGATTAATTGTTCCCTTTCCAAAAATAATTTCCACTTTGTTTCCTTGCATACACAGCACATGAGTTTTATTGCCCCTTATTTCTGACTTTTGTCTGTACTCTGTACAAGACTATATTCTAAAGAGATTAGCAGATTCATGCTCTACAATGTTCACCACTCCCTCATTTGAATATGCTTAATTTTATTGTGTCTTTATTTTTATATAAATGAAAGTTGTGGCATGCCTAATTAAAGTATTTGGAAGGGGTGATCGACATGAGTACACAACCACTATCTTGTAATAAGGGGTTTTTTTTTAGAAGTGATGTCGCCTTCTTATATGTCTGCATCTCACTGTTTTTTTCTGACTACAAGTGTAGTTTATATGTTAGAGATGAGATAGTTATCAAGAGTGTAGCCTCTTAAGCGTTTCTATTAGGCTTTTTGTCTAATGTCTTCCCAACATATGGCACTCTTGAATTTAACAATGAAGGGATGGTTTCACGTTGGGCTATTAAACTAACATGGCATGTTGAAAAATAATGCAACAGATGCCGATGATGATCATAGATAATTAACAAAAACTATAAATAAATAGGAATGCCTAAAAAGAGACGTATGAATAATAGCCACCTGAACCAGTACTAACAAGGACATAATCCATAATATTACTACTTTGGTCGAGAAGACTATTATTATTCATTGATCAATGAGTAGTTAGGAATTAGGATCACAAAATCCATTTGTCCCATCGTGGGGTTACTTCTTGCATTGTTTAATAACCATAAGCGAAATGCTCGACATTTTTTTTTTAGCGAGAAGATGATTCCACTGATTAACAAGCCTACACCAAATGACAAAAGAGATAGGTTTTGTTGCTATATATTGTCTATTGATATCTAGGGTTACGCGTGACAGGTCCAAGATGGATTCTGTGACGATTGAAAATGACAAAACGAAACCTATTCTTCTAGTTGTAGTTTGAATTTGAGGCAGCAGCTGACGCTGTGTCTCCAAAACCGTTCCACAATTCTTTTTTTTTTTTTTTTTGTCACACGTTCCACAATTCTTTCTGCCGTCTTCCTCTACAGTATACAATGTATAGTCTTGGGTGCATACTGATACATATACTATATCCACAACTTGCCTAACTAATTCAGGTCCAATCTGGATCACGTATTTAGAGATTCAAATTCAAGACCTATTTTCTTTTTTATATATCCCCAACCTCAACCCTCCAAGTCTCCTCAATCCCGTCTTCCAAGACTGAATCCATGATTCCTTGGAACCCAGACCAAGATGCCATTACATTATAAATGGTGTCACAAATTCGAAACCTACTTAAGTAGGCCTTTATATCACCTAAATCAATTTTATGTTAGTAAAACTATAGATTTTCTAAATAAAACTTACATTCTTTATTAATTTATTTTATTTGGGATAAGCTCAAAAACAAAAACAAAAAAAAGAAAAATATATATCCATCATGTTTTCTTAATCAGAATAATATAAACATTATTAAAGAATAAGATAATAAAAGGCTACCTATATACAGAGGCACAACTAAATAAGCACGAGCACATCTCAGAGGCCAAGACCTTGATGCAAAACTATTACTTGCCATATAGTTCGTTTTGTTTTGCGTATACACTTGCGTCTTCAGTACAACTAATGGTACTAAAAACCTAATTTGCAGATAATGATGCAAATTAAGTGTAGAAAGATTGTCAAAGCTGTTGGCTAGGAATGCTAATAAAAGATAAAATAATCCCAGAGTCGACTCACACATGAAAAGGAATACCAAAATCATGAGGAACTGGAAAATCAGATATTAGAGTCTCTTGGCTCACAAGATAATTGAATATGTGAATTCCATCCATTTATATTTTGATGTATATTGAGTAAACTAGCTATTCCAAAAGAATTTGTAAGTTTTAATTAGAAAATCTATATTTTTATCTCTTGCTTAGTTTTTCTTTCCTTTTGATGAAAGATCTCTTGCCTGGTTGATTGCATGTCAAAACTTTCAAACTGTTTCTACTCCTCTAGAAACCCTACAATCCCCTCTCATTAATTTATGAATCATTTTGGTATTCCGTATAGCTTGTTCCATATAGCCTATTCCGTATATCTCAGGTAACTTTTTAGTAATCATCTGAACTTAATTTCTCATGGAAGTACATCTACTCATTCCTATTTAATCAATTATTGATATCCTTTGGTTTAATCAACTTCAAAATTTCATTGGAACCTATCATATTAAGGTAATACTTGAGTGTATTATATTCTTTCAACCTCTAATTTCTTGTTATTTTAAAGCAGAATTATGCTACTATTTATGTTTTCTCTGCCTGCAAAGGGGCAATGACATACAAGGGAACCAAACCAGCATCATCTAGATGGAGTTTGGTATTACACTAGCACTAGCCCAGTCCATCTTTGCAAGACCAACTGAATCACGGGCCATGATAGGTAAATCCCAGTCTCCCACCTCACAGAAAGCCCAAATCCTTATGCCATCACTTTTTTTTTGAGAAAAATTAAATTATCGAGAGCATCGCCCTCCCAGACTTATCCAATCCGACATGGGCCGGGTTCGAGTCTTTCAACAAAATTTTTTTGCACACACAAAAATTTGAACTCTAGGCGCTGCTTAAATGAAACCAAGCCACTTAGTACCCTAACCAACATGTTGGTATAACATTTAGTTATGAGTTTGGATAGCGCTTAACTCTAATGAGTCTTAGATGTTTGGCATACTACACAAATACATTGCAAGTATCCCTCAGCATAAATTGACGACCCCTAATTGGATGACCTCAAAAGGAGCATCTGTTAAGCCTTGATAGGTTAAAAAGAGAAAAACAAGAAACTACATACTAACCATTTTACAAATTAACCTTCTCTAATCCAATGTATGGATGATGCATTCTATCTTCTGCCTCAAAATAATGGACAAAGAATAGCTGTCTGTTTGTTAAAACAGTCTTTACAAAACCATTCCGCACTCAAGAGATCAGGTTTGCCATTTGAACTCCCCTAAAAATGAGGTATCGTCCCACCAATTTGGCCACGTTGGCCTCTAATGGAAGTGATAGAAGGTGTGGAAGATGTAGAGGAAGCCATAGGAAGAAGACCAAATTGTCAAAGTAAAAGGAAATTGTGAGATGTAAATGAACTGAAAAGCACTTGTATTTGTAGCCAGAAAACAACCCAAGTGGTGAAGCAATAATCAAGGTAATGGCAAAATTTTTAAAAATCAAAACCTTGGAGAGTGAAATAGGTTTGGAGTTTTGTGGAGAGAATCTGACTATCCTATCACCGAAAATCTTTTAGACTTTTTCGGAGATAGATGGGTCCACGCTTTGAAAAAGAAGCAAAACCCTGCAGAGTATAAAAGAGGCAAGGATTATGTGGTGGAGAAAATATCGTTTGGAAAAGATTTGTTTAAAACACGTTTAGGAAAATACGTCGCCACAGAATGCCTTCTCCAGCTACTGTCTTTTTCATTGAGGGTGCCTTCCTTAGAAGGAGGAATTGGTTAGCTTTTAGTTTGATGAACGAGCGGCCAGAGGAATTACCGAACGATCTTGGCAGAATTCCTCGTTTGGTTTTCGTGGAAGAACTCTATTCGTCTAGGTTCTTTGTCACTCCTATGGAAGAGACATTCTTCCTAGAGGATCAAAGTAACCTCAGGACTTTCTACCATGGCTCGGCCAATTCCGTCATGTTTTTCATTTCTGAAAAAACTTTAGGAATTCCGGCTGGAGCCTACTTGTCATTTCTTGAACCAAGGGAGCTACTACCAGATTTCTATGGTTGCACGGGGTGTTCCCGGAGTAACTAGAATACCACCTTCTTGGCCTAGAGTTCGCCTACTGGTTTGGAACTGCAGAGGAATCGCTAGGCGTTCCCTTGAGTTCGTGCGTACCTTAAGGGATCTGAAGAACCAGTATAAGCCCAACATGGTTCTGTTGATGGAGACCTTATGGCAACCTGAGGATGATCATGGTGTCATTCCTCTTCGGTTTCCTCAGACAAATCGGTTCGAGCTTCCCGGTCAACATAATATGGGCGGTATGTGGTTTTAATGGAATGAAACTATTAGGGTTAATATTACTAATGACTCAAATAGTTTTAGAGTCAAAGTTGTACCTGCCAGATAATATTAATAATAATACGTATATTTAAGCATGTGTGACAGATCAATTACCTTTATATGTGTTAGTAATATGCCCAAAAACCAATCAATGGATGATTGTAGTCATGTATATACATTAAGGTTATTCCAATAAATATGTTTATGAGATAAATGCTTGCACATATTTATAACCCTAGAATATTATATATTCTTAAATGTCCCTAGTTGATTATTATTATGGATGGGTTGTAATAATAAATTAATATTAGCGTATGTTGAGAATTATATGAGATATGAATTCTACATACGGGAATAAGTTAGAGAACTTGTGGACTAGACCGACCCACATAAGAACCCTACATGGAACGTTATATGATTGTCATTAGTGGTTCTTATATGTATTGTCCTTAGACCTGAGATCGTCAAGGTTCCCAACATATGAGTCGTATACTTTGATATTATTCCTGGTCATTCGTAACTGAGTAGACGTAAGGGTAATCATTGGGTATATGACGTAATGTGTAGTGGGTTTTGATCGATCAAGATGGGATTCGTCCAACCCATATAACGGGTATATTATCAGAAGGCCTCTTGATAGAGTTGAACTGTTAAATGCGTGGCCATGCTCGGATTATATGATATGGTGATATCATGAGTATCCGGTTTTACACAGTTAACTCGGGGATCAAGAAACTAAGACTAAACATATACTAGATTGACGTCTTCCATGTCTCGTGTTTAATCTTGATAATGGGACGAAAGGACGATGACATGTTTCTGAGGCATGTTGAATCAGTACTGATCTTGTCGTTTGGGTAGCAATGATGTGTTGCTAGACGCCGCTCTTTGCTTATAATTGTAAAATGAGATTTTACAATTATTGCCAAACATTACAAGTGCCTACAGGGTCACACACTTAGAACTGTTGATTCGAGCAGGTGGTTGAACCATGGTTGGACCGTGGTTCGACCAAGTGGGTGGACCATGGTTGAACCGGGTCGTTTTGGGCTGATTTGGTTCACTAATTACCAGAATTATTGAACCAGAATTAGTGTCATATGATGTGTATTCCTATATATAATGATATATATAATTAATGCTTAGTGGAGCATTAAGTCATAGTGGAAACATAATCATGAAGGATAAGACATGATTATGTTGGCCAATGACTTAATAAACTATGCATTTCAAGTGTGTATAAATAGGGTGAAGGTTTGATCAGATTTTTAGACCAAGCAAGGCTTTACACACTCTTCACACTTGAGAAAAACACATCAAACACTTCCTAGTCTCTAGCTCTCGAAAATTCTGCAGCTAGCACTGCGGTTCGGGAGTGCTCGGGTTAGTGATCGTAAGACGGTTGCTAGCAGTCATCAAAGGTTCGTGTGGATACCGTAGAGGAGCCGGATTTCTTGTCGGGTTCTTGCTGATTCTACACTACAGTTAGGTGAAAGACCTCAACCAAGCAAGGTACAAAATTTATGTTGTTCGGTTTAGTTGCTTCACTTGGATCCACCATGGTTTCCGGGCTTTCCGCTGCGCATTTCTTTGCTTTTGATTGTCAAGTTTACATGCCCGGAAACTTACAGTATGAATGTTCTGCGGCAGGCTGGCGTCCCTCGACTGGATCAATAATGCACTAACTATATGAATATGTATGCATCATGTTAATCATGTGGAGCGAGCTATGCATAGCAAACAAGCACAATAAATATCCAAGGACCTACTGCTCGCTCCGCTACCAAAATGAAACACCCCGACCAAAATTTACCCATCATACAGTAATTACTGCGAAACAGTGCCACCACGTGGCCATCATATAATGAAAGTATGAATTCACGATAGTAACAGTAATAAGCAGGCATAAAATCACACTCCCATCAACCGATATGGGGACAGCAACATTTGCACAGCGGAAGCATTTTCTAGATACTCAGTAACATCTTATGCAAGACACAATGCATGCTATTGGATCCGAGTCCTATCCGAGGTAACGCCACAGCCACCGGAATGCAATCCTGACCTAACCTGCAAGAACTGTGTGAGGGGTGAGACCAACCACTGTCTCACCAATAAACAAATAAACCGCAGTATACAAGCAACTGTAAATACACCAAGGCTAACACAGAACAACGAAAGTACAACAAGCACAACATAGCATCGGGATCAACAACTTACCTAAACTCACCACACGACTGACCTCTCACCGTTAAGCTAGCCTCTAAACTCAGTGACATTCAACGACAGACTTTCCAATTTTATTATTAGGGCCCTGTCACGTAATAAGTATTGGTCGTGCCTGGTAGCCAGGTTAGCTAACCCTAGGGTACTCCCCGTTAAACCATAAATATCACAAATCACAAAGTATCACAATAACCGAGTCCCGCAGTCCTCCCTATCTTATCACAAATCACAAGGTGACTACCATCTGGCTGTACCAATACCTGTCACGTGACAATCTAGATGTCTAAATGATATTACAACTGTTTATTATTATTTCTTATTCCACTGTCCAACAGTAACTCATCATACTCACGTTCCCGAGCAGGCTCTTGGCCTCACAGCTCCTCTGGGAATTCAATCACAATGCCACTATATCGGGTCACTGCCGCTATTCGATCAAGTATCTCATATCTCGTACGGACATCACAATATTCACATCAACATCACCAAGCTCAACAGCTAGTCCACGGTGTTAGAACAATAGCCCTTCGCTAGAGGGGGGGTGAATAGCGATAATCGAATAAAAACGAAATAAGCAGGAATTAAATGCGGAATTGAAAGAATGAAGGACAAGCAATTTATCCTGGTTCACACACACTCTACTAGTGTGGCTAATCCAGCCCTTCAAGTCTCACTTGAAGATTTCACTATCTACATTAAGCTTACGGGTGCTTAACAAACTGTTACAACCTAGGAATTCTAGTCACAAGAATCCTAAACCCTGAAAGTTCAAGTCACATGAACTTCAGCTCTCTTGCTTGAAGATACCTCACTTCAAGACTTTCACACAAGAAGATATACACCTCTTCTTGTGAATCTAACCAAGGGAACTAACCTCCCTTAAGGTGTGTAAGTACACAATCACTCAAACAAGAGACTCTCTCAAAGAGTAGATATGAGTTACAGAATTTAAGCTCTAAAAGGGCAACTCTCAAATCCTCAATAGGATATTGGCTCAATTAAGATTGATTTGAATGTATGAGATGAATGCATGTAAGTAGAGAGTTGATTCACTTTGAAACACAGCTAAAAATGCTCAATTTATAGCTTTGAAAAGTTATAGAGCCGTTTTAAATCCACCCAAAAACAGCCTTAAACAAAACATAGTGGGTGCTGAAAAGTTGTCTGCTACAACGGCAAAACATCGATGTTTTCACTTTAAACATCGATGTTTTAGCCAGCAATTTTAAATTATTGCTCCAACGGCTAGTAGAACATCGATGTTTGTCTGCGGAACATCGATGTTATCATTACAACATCGATGTTCTCTAAACCAACATCGATGTTTTTTGGCTTCGCAAAAATATGATGAAAAAGGGTCTATGCCAGAACATCGATGTTTGAAAATGAAACATCGATGTTTTGTGAAACATCGATGTTTAATTTTCCAACATCGATGTTTTTTGGCTTCGGCAAAATTTTGGGAAACCTTGAAGAAATCACAACATCGATGTTTTAATTACAACATCGATGTTTTGACCAACGGTCACAAGAACATCGATGTTTTATAATCCAACATCGATGTTTTAGAGCTACTGCCAATATTTTGAAAAACTTGAAAAACAGAACATCGATGTTTGCTTTCAGAACATCGATGTTTTGGACTAAAAACACAACTTTGTGATTGAAATGATGCTATGAAATGCATGAGTAAAACTTGTTTTATTTTGAGCCAATGCCTAAGAGAAGTTGAGTGTTTTACCCTGTACAAATGGGTCCTAACTTCTCTTGCTCTTCTTGTACTTCAACTCTTGATCATATCTTCTCTTGAATTCTTGATCACTTTGGTTGAGCACTTGTTTGCTTGATTTCTTTTTGCTTCAAGGTTGTCATCAATTGAGCCAAGGTTTGTCATTATCAAAACTCTGAAATGAAACAAGGAGGCATGAGTTCTAACAATTTCCCCCTTTTTGATAATGACAAACAACTAGAAGTATATGCTAATGTTTATAACATAAAGATGATTCCCCCTATGTTTTACAAACTATAATTCCCCCTATCTTGTTGCATATACTTCTTCCTATCTTCCCCCTTTTGGCATTAGCAAAAAGAAATAGCAATGAGAAGAGGTTGGGAAGTGCTTATGTAAGAAATAAGTGGAGCTTTTGAAACATATTAGCTACACCTATACACTTCTATATGTGCCAAAATAAAGAATGTTAGAAAGCTTAGCTGAACATCGATGTTGTGATACTCAACATCGATGTATTGAGACTTCTGCTCAAATTTTGAAGTTCTTCATCATCCCTTTGTTCCCCCTATCTTTTTGCCTAAATGAGGGGTACCTAAAAAAACAACACTCATCCTTGCATTTCTACAAGAATTGATTAAGAACTTGGATGCTTCTTTGGTCATTTGCTTGGAGCATCCGCTATCAAGGTACCAAAGTACACTTGATGCCTTCAAGCATACCTGCAAAACAAATCAAAGAGATTTTGGTACCCAAATCTTTTTGGGTCCTTGATGGTTAGGAGCATAGTGGTAATGAGTTTCTTCTTGTGCCCAATCCCTATGCCTAGTAAAACAAGCAGGAGCAATGTGTCCTACTCTACTACAATAATGGCATATAACATTTGGGTTGTGCATCCATCTAGGTTGATAATAATCATTATGCTGTCTATGTTTATGCACATTGCTAACCTTGTGAACCTTAGGTTGTATCTTAGGTTTCCTTGAATTTGTTTCAACTTTCTTCTTCCTAGGTTCATTTATGAAACCTATTCCATTTTTAGTTGATTGCAAATTACCTAAGAGGGAATTCAAGTTCTTTTGAGGAGTATTAAATTTCTTTAATGTCGCCTCAAGATTTTCAACTTGCTTCTTTAAGGATTTGCATGACGTGCATTCTAAGTTATCCGGTTTGTTAGCACTTCTTTTTCCATAAAACTTTTTTTCTTCTCTAAGCTTAACATTTTCATTAGACAACTTCTCACATTCTCCTTTTAAGGAGTTGCATGATGGACATTCTTTGGGTATGCCTAGAACCTTATTTTCTTCTTTCAATTTCTCATTTTCACAAGATTGCTCTTCAATATTCTTTTCTAATAAGGCAATTTGTTTCTTTTGTTTTGAATGAATCTTAGAGATTTTAACATATTCAGCATATAATTCATTAAAAGCATCTTGCAATTCATCATGATTGGAAGGTTCAGAATTACTTACCTCTTCCGCTTCTTCTTCCTTTTCCATGAGACAGAGGTTTGCGACCTCCTCCTCATCACTATCACTTGATTCATCACCGGAATCTCCTCCCCAAGAGATGTATGCCCTTTGCTTCTTGTAGGGCTTCTTCTCCTTCCTTTCCTTTGCCTTTGGGCACTTTGGCTTGATATGCCCAACCTCTCCACATTCATAACACTTGGGTGAACCAGATGTCTTCTTTCCTTTCCCAAGTTCTTTCTTCATGAATTTGCAGAATTTTCCGATGACAAACTCGAATTCTTGATCATCATCGCTAGAGTCCGATTCAGTGAGCTCTTGTGTCTTGTAGGTGGAAGCTTTGAAAGCTATGTTCTTCTTCTTTGGTTCCTGCAAAGAAGGCAAAGAGGGTTTAAGAATAGTGGTTTCATAGGTTATAAGATTACCTCTTAGTCCATCAATCGTTGTGTTGTTGATGCCGATGTTTTCGTAGATGGCATCTGCCTTTGATCGCCATTCGGGAGTGAGACTTCGAAGAACTTTTTTGACCAAGTCCTTATCGGAGTAGACCTTCTTGAGAGCATGAAGCTCATTTATGATTTTGGAGAAGCGGTCGAACATCTCCTCAATTCCTTCGTTCTCCTTCAATCGAAAGAGTTCGTAATCTGCAGTGAGGGAGTCGATTTTGGCCTCTCGAACTTGATCGGTTCCTTCGTAGGTAACCTCCAGCTTATCCCACATTTCTTTTGCGGTTGTGCAACAGGAGACTTTTCGATAATCATCGGGGTTGACTGCACAATAGAGCATGTTGATTGATTTGGCATTGTTTTCAACCAATATAATGTCTGCAGCGTTGTACTCCTCCTCCGTCTTTGGCACTTGGACTTCACCAACTTTCTTCATTGGAATTTGCTCTCCAATCTTCATGATTCGCCAAAGAGCATAGTTGCTGGATTGGAGGAAAATTCTCATCCTCTCCTTCCAGTAGCTGTAATTGGTGCCATCAAAGTACGGTGGACGAACGGCTGAATGTCCTTCGAGAATTCCTGCATGATTACTTGAAGAAGCCATGGAAGATTTCCTCTCAAACGGTTAAGTCTTCAGAGAGTTAGGCTCCGCTACCAATTTTTAGAACAATAGCCCTTCGCTAGAGGGGGGTGAATAGCGATAATCGAATAAAAACGAAATAAGCAGGAATTAAATGCGGAATTGAAAGAATGAAGGACAAGCAATTTATCCTGGTTCACACACACTCTACTAGTGTGGCTAATCCAGCCCTTCAAGTCTCACTTGAAGATTTCACTATCTACGTTAAGCTTACGGGTGCTTAACAAACCGTTACAACCTAGAAATTCTAGTCACAAGAATCCTAAACCTTGAAAGTTCAAGTCACATGAACTTCAGCTCTCTTGCTTGAAGATACCTCACTTCAAGACTTTCACACAAGAAGATATACACCTCTTCTTGTGAATCTAACCAAGGGAACTAACCTCCCTTAAGGTGTGTAAGTACACAATCACTCAAACAAGAGACTCTCTCAAAGAGTAGTATGAGTTACAGAATATAAGCTCTAAAAGGGCAACTCTCAAATCCTCAATAGGATATTGGCTCAATTAAGATTTGATGAATGTATGAATTGAATGCATATAAGTAGAGAGTTGATTCACTTTGAAATAGAGCTAAAAATGCTCAATTTATAGCTCTGAGAAGTTATAGAGCCGTTTGAAATCCACCCAAAAACAGCCTTAAACAAAACATAGTGGGTGCTGAAAAGTTGTCTGCTACAACGGTACAACATCGATGTTTTCACTCTAAACATCGATGTTTTAGCCAGCAATTTTAAATTATTGCTCCAACGGCTAGTAGAACATCGATGTTGCATTTGAGAACATCGATGTTTTCATACTCAACATCGATGTTCTCCAATTAAACATCGATGTTTTTGAGCTTCGCAAAAATATGATGAAAAAGGGTTTATGCATGAACATCGATGTTGGAAAATGAAACATCGATGTTTTTTGGCTTCAGCAAAATTCATTTTGAAATCAATTATCAGAACATCGATGTTTCCAATAGAACATCGATGTTTTTCCGCTTCTGCCAAATTTTGGAAAACCTTGAAGAAATCACAACATCGATGTTTTAATGACAACATCGATGTTTTGACCAACGGTCACAAGAACATCAATGTTTTATAATCCAACATCGATGTTTTGGAGCTACTGCCAAAAAGATTAAAAATCAATATGAAGAACATCGATGTCTCAAATCACAACATCGATGTTTTGATCGGGCAGACCATTTTTAAGTGCAACGGTCATGAGAACATCGATGTTTGGGATGCCAACATCGATGTTCAGACCTTACTGCCCGTTTTGGAAGAAGTACATCGATGTTTTGGAGCTACTGCCAAAAAGATTAAAAATCAATATGAAGAACATCGATGTCTCAAATCACAACATCGATGTTTTGATCGGGCAGACCATTTTTAAGTGCAACGGTCATGAGAACATCGATGTTTGGGATGCCAACATCGATGTTCAGACCTTACTGCCCGTTTTGGAAGAAGTTTTAAGGCAGCAACATTGATGTCTAAACTTACTACATCGATGTTCATTATTTGAAAACACATTTTGTGATTGACATGATGCTATGAAATGCATGAGTAAAACTTGTTTTATTTTGAGCCAATGCCTAGGAGAAGTTGAGTGTTTTACCTTGTACAAGGGGTCCTAACTCCTCTTGCTCTTTTTGCACTTTAACTCTTGACTTCAATTCTTGAGCGAGTTGTTCTTGACTTCACTTCTTTTTGCTTGACATTGCCCTTGTACATTTTGAGTTCCTAACTCATCTTTCTCTTCTTGCTTGTAGCTTCAAATTGATCACATTGTTTGAGGTCTTGATCTTTGCTTGATTTCTTTTTGCTTCAAGGATGTCATCGATTGATCCAAGGTTTGTCATTATCAAAACCCTGAAATGAAACAAGGAGGCATGAGTTCTAACACACGGTATTCATCAAGCACATAACAATAATCATAACAGTAGCTAGCAATAACATGACAGGTACGACAAGATAACACATAATGATGCAAACAAGCAAGCAACAAGCATTGGAGTCGGAGATGATGAGCCGATCGTGCCACAAGGTCCGATCACTAGGGCACGTTCGGACAAGTTCAAGGCCCAAGTGCAACATTTTGTAAAAGCCATGGTCAATCAATCACTTAAAGAAGACACATTAACTTATTAAATGGAGGGATCATGGTTCAAAATTAGCTTTGAGTATTCAAGTGGAGTGGCCAACATGGATATCTTCTTGAAATCAATTTTGGGATTGATTTGAGTATGAGAACTAGCCAAGACCCACATAATGGTAGTGTTTGTCCAACTAAGAACCCACATTTCCATCATATCTAAGTGATTTTAACATGCACTTATCATTATTATAATCATTCTAATGGGTAGTTGGCAGCAGTGGGTTTCATCATTTGGGTGTCTTTTCTTCTTTCATATTTTTTTATTTTGATGAGAGTAACATGGGAAGAATATTGGTGTGGTCACTAATATAATAATTTAGTCAAGAATGAGTTGGTGTGGAGAGTGTGTTGGCTTTTTGCATGTGGTCATGTTTTGTTTATTCTAATGTTGTAAGGTGATGGTTGTGTTTTGGAAGCTATAAATAGCTCCACTTTGTTCTGATTGTACACACTGAATTTGAAATAATGAGAATGAGCATTTTGAGTGTTTTTCTTAAGTCTTGGACTTGAGTGATTTTTTTTTTAACTAACAAGTGAGGTTTATTTCTTTGCTTGTTTATTCTAGGGATAAAGACTACTTATCAGGTATCAATATCTGTGGCGTTTTCATAATTCCTTGTGCTTTCAATTCCCATTGTTGCTTAACCCAAGTGTGTTTTAAGGTGGAGGGATACTGCACTAAATCTCCTTGGTTGATTTGATTCCGAATTTTGGGATATTTGATTGAAACGGAGGTGCCTCTATTTCCGTCTAGCGGTGTTGCCGTATCATCTTTGGTAGCGGAGCCTAGGTATCAATTCAACTACGTATCTTTATTTTTTTTCTGCTCTTTGAATTTTAAGTTGCTATTGTGGGTACTGTTCCGACACTGTTCACGCACTATTCACGCACTGTTCCGACACTGTTCAAGTACTGTTCATTATTGTTCATCACTGTCCAAGTTTCCTACTAGTTTGTTCATTGTTATTTCATTAAGTACTAGTTATTGTTGCTGTTTGCCTAAAAAAAAAAAAGAACAATTACCTATTGTTACTGTTCACGAAGTGAAAAAAAAAAGGGTTTTCGGGTTTTTTGGGCCCCTATGTTTAGTGGTTTGGCCAATTTGGTACCTTGATATTTTTTTTGGCCGGGCATATACCCCGAGATTGCATGGGCAGGCCAAACGTATACCCCTGGTCAGGCACCTGCTGACGTGGAGGCTGCCCGGGCTATTTGCGCGTGTTACTGTAGCAAAACGACGTCATTTTAGAGGAATGACTTTGAGTGAAGTGGGCCCCACTAAGCCACCTGTGTCCGACGTGGCTTCAAACGACGTCGTTTTCTCACTTAAAACGACGTCGTTTTGCTACAGTAACACGCACAAGTACCCGGGCAGCCTCCACGTCAGCAGGTGCCTGATCAGGGGTATACGTTTGGCCTGCACATGCAATCTCGGGGTATATGCCCGGCCAAAAAAAATGTCGGGGTACCAAATTGGCCAAACCACTAAACACGGGGGCCCAAAAAACCCAAAAACCCAAAAAAAAGAGAAAGAAAGTGTTATAACTGATTTTCGTAAGTTGAATTATTGATTACCTAGTTGTGGATTTCTTCCTTGCATTCTTATTATCTTGCTGTCCAAATTGCTTTTAGCTTTCCTAATTGAGTAATCCTTATTTCTTATTGCTCAATTGATACAAGAATCGTCACATACAATATTGTTCTTCTTTGTGTGTGCTTATCTTTCTTTGCTGGAGTTGATTGTTGCCTCTAGAAGTTGTGTCTAAATCTTCGTTGTAGGTTGTTCCTTTGCTTCTTGTTGAAATAGTTGCAGGTGTTTATTATTTGGTTAAGTTTGGTTTAATCCCAACAAATAAACAAAACAGAAATTAAGAGAGGTAAAAGGCAGAGTGTTTACATCCCATAGCCGAATTGAGTGCAAACACGAGAGTAAACAATCTGATCTTGGAGTGATACACGTGAGGAAGTGGTGAGGAAAATTCTTTTACTACTAACGTGTTTCTTTTAGAACAAAGAAAATGTCTGAATCTTCAAAAGGAAGTGGAAAGAAGGAGGCAGAGGCGAGTGAAGGGGTTAAAGACCCAACATTCTACATGCAGGCTTTGGCACAAATAATGCAACGGATGGAAGAACGATTTGCTAGAATTGAGGCATCCATCGACGAGAGTATTGAAGAAGTTCGAAGGAATGCATCAACAGAACAAGGTTCAGTCAGGAGAACCACTAGGGAGAGGGAACCAAATCCAGTGCCATACCAAGATGATGGTGCAGATTTTGAAGAGGAAGAAACAGGATGGCGAAGAATTGGAAGAAGGATGGGAGGACGAAATTTACCACCACCTAGAAGAGGACAATTCCGACTTGACCAAGATGACATTGGCCGAAATAAGAACTGAGGTGGTAGAGTTGATCGAGCTGATCGAGTTGATAGAGATGTTGGAAGCATCAAGATGAAGATCCCCTCTTTTCCAGGAAAGAGCGACCCAGAGGCATACTTAGAATGGGAGAAAAGAGTAGAAATGATATTTGAGTGTTATAGCTATTCTGAGGCAAAAAAGGTAAAACTAGCAGTTGTTGAGTTTACTGACTATGCTTTGGTTTGGTAGGATCAGCTTATGATGAACAGGAGGTGCAACTATGAGGATCCTATTGACACTTGGGATGAGATGAAAAGAATAATGAGGAAGAGATTTGTGCCTAGCTATAACTATAGGTAGTTACACCAAAAGCTACAAACTTTGTGCCAAGGTACAAAGAGTGTAGAGTAGTATTACAAGGAGATGGAGATGGCTATGATCCGGGCAAATATAGAGGAAGACCAGGAGACTACCATGGCAAGATTCCTTGCTGGTTTAAACAAAGATATTGCTGACATTATTGAGTTGCACCATTATATGGAGATGGAAGAGATGCTAAACATGGCAATCAAAGTAGAGAAGCAACTCAGAAACAAGGGATCTAGAAGCTCCTATTCCACATCTTATTCTTCAAGTTGGAATACTAGATGGTCTATAAGAGATGGGAAACAAAAGGAAAAGCTCAAAGAGGAGAAGCCTAAAATGGCAGAAACCAAGAGTGCACCAAAGGCAGCCAATTCGGTTACTACTTCCAAACACAGGGACATCAAGTGTTTCAAATGCCTTGAAAATGGACACATTGCCTCTCAATGTCCAAACAAGAAGGTGATGTTGATAAAAGAAGGTGGAGAAATTTATTCTGAAGATGAAGATGATGTTGCTAACATGCATGACTTGGAGGATATTCTCGATGAAGAAGATGAAAATCTTCTTGAAAACCTGAGTGGAGGATTATTTGTGACCCGGCGAGTGCTGAATGCTCAATTGAAGGAAGATACAGCCGAACAAAGGGAGAATATTTTCCATGCTAGATGCTATGTGAAGGGGAAGATTTGTAGCCTAATAATTGACAGTGGTAGCTGCACCAATGTGGTCAGTACTTTGATGGTGGAGAAGCTAGGGTTGGAGTGTTTGAAGCATCCCAGGCCCTATCGACTACAATGGTTGAATAATATGGGCGAAATCAAGGTAACAAAACAAGCTCTTGTTTCGATAACCATTGGGAAGTATTCTGATCAGGTTCTTAGTGATGTAGTACCTATGCATGTTTGTCATATATTACTTGGTAGACCTTGGCAGTATGATAGGCGTGTGATTCATGATGGGTTTCAGAACAGATATTCTTTTACCGTGGGAGATCAGAAATTTGTATTACCACCATTGACTCCAAAGGAGGTCTATGAGGACCAAAAATATATTCAGAAAAGTGTGGAGACAATGTAACAAGAGAAGGCTGCAGCGCAACGCAAAATTGGTGAGGAAGAGAGGAAGGCCGATGGCCTTGCAAAAGGAGAGGAAATAAAAGAGAGAAAAAACAACTCTGAGGAGAAAGGAAAAGTCAAAAGTGGCACTGAGAGAAAATCAGAGTGAAGAAAGAAACAGAATTTCTATGCCAAAATAAGAGATTTGAGGGTAGCTTGTGAAGAAAAGAGAGATATACTCGTACTCTTATACAAGGGTGCTTATTTTAATGAAGCTGACCTTAACTCCGAATTGCCTAGTTGTGTTGTTTCTATTTTACAGGATTATAGTGATATATTTCCGGAGGAATTGCCTAAAGAATTACCACCGCTAAGGGTCATTGAGCATCAGATTGATTTTATGCCAGGGGCGCAAATTCCTAATAGGCCAGCATATAGGGCCAATCCGGAGGAAACCAAAAAATTACAAAAGCAAGTTGAGGACTTACTCTCCAAGGGGTTGATTCGAGAAAGCCTTAGCCCATGTGCTGTTCCTGTCATTCTAGTGCCCAAAAAGGATGGAACTTGGCGTATGTGTGTTGGCTATCGCGCTGTCAACAAAATTACGGTAAAGTATCGCCATCCTATTCCTAGATTAGATGACATGCTTAATGAGTTACATGGTGCATGCATATTTACCAAGACTGATCTCATGAGTGGTTATCATCAAATTCGCATGAAAATAGGAGATGAATGGAAAACTGCATTCAAGACAAAATATGGTTTGTATGAGTGGTTAGTCATGCCTTTTGGATTAACTAATGCACCTAGTACATTCATGCGCTTAATGAATCATGTCTTGAGAAAGTTTATTGGCAAGTTTGTGGTTGTGTATTTTGATGATATACTGATTTATAGCAAGAATGTTGATGAGCATATCGAACACCTTAAGCTGGTATTGGATGCACTTAGGGCAGAAAAATTGTATGTTAAGCTTAAGAAGTGTACATTTTGCATGGATCAAGTTATATTTTTTGGTTATGTGGTAAGTGCTAATGGGATAGAAGTTGATCAAGACAAAGTGAAGGCAATTCAGGAGTGGCCTACTCTTACTTCTATCTCATAGGTAAGGTCTTTTCATGGACTTGCTAGTTTTTATAGGAGGTTTATGAAAGATTTTAGTACTATTGTTGCTCCCTTAAATGAAATTGTTAAAAAGGAAGTTGGATTTAAGTGGGGAGAGGCACAAGAGGTAGCATTTAGTACTTTAAAGGAGAGGCTGTGTTCGGCTCCTATTCTTAAGTTACCTAATTTTAATGTAACATTTGAGGTTGAATGTGATGCTTCTGGTATAGGTATAGGTGTTGTTCTCTTGCAGGAAAAACGACCTATTGCTTATTTCAGTGAGAAGCTGAAGGGTGCCCAACTCAATTATTCCACTTATGACAAGGAGCTATATGCGTTAGTGCGGGCATTGCAAACGTGGCAGCACTACCTTTGGCCAAACGAATTCGTGATCCATACAGATCATGAAAGTTTGAAGCATTTAAAGGGCCAAGGTAAGCTAAACAAAAGGCATGCTCGGTGGCTGGAATTCATTAAGACATTTCCATATGCGGTGCGCTACAAGCAAGGTAAGGATAATGTGATTGCTGACGCATTATCTCAGAGATATGGTCTAATCTCTTCTCTTAGTTCTAAGTTGATTGGATTTGAGTATATTAAAGAGTTATATGAATCTGATTCTGATTTTGCTAATGTGTACAATGCATGTGAACAAGCTGGATTTTAAAAGTTTTATAGGGATTCTGGATATTTATTTCGTGAAAACAAGCTTTGCATTCCTACTTGTTCTATGCGTGAGCTTCTGGTTAGGGAATCTCACGATGGTGGCTTGATGGGTCACTTTGGCATTGCTAAAACTCTTGACATTCTACAGGAACATTTTTAGTGGCCAAATATGAAGAAGGATGTTGAGAAGGTTTGTGTTAGTTGTGTCGTATGTTAACAAGCTAAGTCACGAATGCAACCCTATGGGTTATACACTCCTTTACCTGTTCCTGATAGTCCCTGGGTCGATATTTCAATGGATTTTGTGGTTTGCCTAGGACTAGGAAAGGTCGAGGTAGCATATTTGCGGTTGTTGACAGATTTAGTAAAATGGCACATTTTATTACATGTCACAAAACAGATGATGTTGTTCATGTTGCTGATTTGTTCTTTAGGGATGTAGTTCGTTTGCATGGCATTCTTAGGACAATTGTTTCTGATGGAGACATTAAGTTCCTGAGTCATTTTTGGCGTGTGCTTTGGAGTAAGTTAGGGACCAAGTTGTTATTTTCTATTACTTGTCACCCTCAAACAGATGGCCAAACAGAAGTAGTTAATAGGACTTTAGGGTCTTTATTGCGTGCTGTGGTGGGAAAGAATTTGAAAACTTGGGAAGATTGTTTGCCTATGATTGAGTTTGCATATAATAGGAGCATTCATTCTTCTACATGTTAGAATAGGTTCCCTACGCTAGAGGGGGGTGAATAGCGTTTTATGGACCTATTAAAAAAAAAACTTACAGGAATATAATTGCGGAATTGAAAGAATGAAGGACACATCGAATTTTATACTGGTTCACACACACAACTTGTGTGGCTAATCCAGTCCTCCAAGAGACTCTCTCGAAGATTTCACTATCTAGGTTAAGCTTTCGGGTGCTTAACAAACCGTATACAATCCTAGAGCCCGACTCACACGAAACTCTACTTGCTTGAAGATACCACACTTCAACACTCTTCCTATGAGATGCTACAAGGGAACAATCCTCCCTTAAGGTGTATAAACAACACTTTAAAAACACTCAAACAAAAGCTCTCTCAAAGAGTGGATATGAGTAACAAGTAAAGCTCTATAAAGGCAACTCTCAATTCTCAAGAATATTGGCTCATAAAAAATGTATATGAATGTATAACAATGAATGCTTAAAAAATAAAGAGTTGATCTTCTTGAAAGAGAGGTCTAATGCCTCTATTTATACCTTCAAAAACTTATATGGACGTTGGGAACAAGTTCTGAACACCTTTAGACAAGATAACATGCAAGGTGGAAAAGGATTTTTGATTCTAACGGCACAACATCGATGTTTGTCCGTTGGAGTTGAATTATTGAAGCCAACGGTCACTAAAACATCGATGTTTACCATGGGAACATCGATGTTTTGAAACACTGCCAAAACAGATTAAAGATGAGCATCATGTGCACATCGATGTCTGAATGATGAACATCGATGTTCTTTATTGGAACATCGATGTTTGCCATTCGGACATCGATGTTTTGAGCCTCTGCCGAAGTTCTAAAGAGAACAAATTGAGGGAACATCAATGTCTTAAATTGGAGCATCGATGTTTTGGTGCTGCACAGAGTTTTAGGTGCAACGGTCACAAGAACATCGATGTTTGGGAAGCCAACATCGATGTTCTGGGCTACTGCCTGTTTTCTGGAACATTGTTAGGCAGGAACATCGATGTTCTAAAACATGAACATCGATGTTCAATACTCAAAAATCATTTTTGTGTTTGATAGAATGCTATTTGATGCATGTGTAAAACTGATTTTGTTTTGAGCCAATGTCTTTAGAAGAATTGAGTGTTTTACCCTTGTACATTTTGTGTTCCTAACCCATCTTGCTTGTTCAATTGAGTCATGCTTTGTTTTTCAATATCAAAACCCTGAAATGAGACAAGGAGACATGAGTTCTAACAATTTCTCCCTTTTTGATAATGACAAACAAATAAGAGTATATGCCAAGTTTTATGAATGTAATTCCCCCTATGTTTTGCAAGCTATGATTCCCCCTAACTTGGTGCATATACTTCTTCTTTTCTTCCCCCTTTTGGGATTAGCAAAAAGAAATAGCATTTTATTGAATTGAAAAGAGGAAACATTTTATTGAATTGAAAAGACATAAACATAACAAGAGATAAGAGTTTAGAAAGTTGGGTTTTCGCTCCCATCATCATCCACTTCTTCTTCATCTGCGCCTTCTTCACCATCATCTCCTTCTTGACCATCCTCCACATCCATTGGATTTTCGTCCACAGTTTCAGTGTAGTCCTCATCATCATCATCACCTTCATTGTCAAAGTTGTAGCCATGAAGTGTGGTGTGATACGGTGGAGGATTGTAGTTCACACGGGCAAAGTAAGACCGAAGAGAGTGGCCTTGTCGTTGTACTTCCGTGTCAATCCTCTCTATTGCTCGGCTCATGCTTGTCATACTTAATTGAAGACCATGGATGGAATCAGCAATGGATTCAAGAGTGACTCCTGAGGATCGGCGTCGAGAAGCGGCAGCACGGGAGCTTTCTGCTGGAGCAGTGTTTGGAGCTTGCTCGGAAGGTTGTTCGGTCCTTGGTTCTGTCACAGATTTTCTGCTGTGAAAGGTGGCATCACCGATTGTCCAAAGTTTTGAGTGAGGAACCTGTGCACCGACGCTAGCATTGACACCTTCATTTAACAAAATGCGCATGACTAGGAAGGCATATGGTAAGGGATGGTCAGGAAAGGTGGACGGATAGTCCGACATGTGCATAAGCACAACTCGTGCCCAATTAATTGGGGCATGGTGAAGGATGGCATGAAGCACTTTCATATCTTCAACGGATATAATTGTGTGGTTGCCGTCTATTGGCTTGATGACCCGGGTGAGAAGGTAGAAGAGAAGTCGGTACTCCGGGTTGATTGTCTGAATGGTTGGCCGCCCGAAACTGTGACGAACAAGGGTCATGAAGCCAAGCTCATTTAGGAAGGGTGGTTCATGGATGGTGGCCCAATGATCACCTCCGTATGATGCAATATTGTCTCCCTGAAAGGGCAAGGCAGCAACTGTGCCAAATTCTTCCAACGTCATGTTGATGGAGACTCCATTTACGTGAGCAGTCAGGTTATCACCATCTCGGCGGAGGGTGGAGTAAAAAGCTCGTACAAAGTCGGCACTGAATTGAAGCTGACTGTGGGTCACGAACCCCCATAATCCCGATGCTTGAAGAAGGGGCTCCAGCTGTGTGTAATTCTTCATGGCGGGGTAAATTGTCGGAAGATAACGAGGGGTGGCAATGAGCCGCTTGGAGAAGTGAGTCATGAAGTTGTGAAGGTCGGCCCTGGAAGGGATCCAAATGGAGGTGCCTTCCACGGCATAGTGAGGGGCTGAGCTGGAGGAGCCTCCTCTTGGCTTGGATGGTCGCTCCTTAGCGGGAGATTTGCCTTTGGAACTTTTCTTCCCACCTGCCATACTTGAGAGGAAATGAGTAGGAGAATGATGTGGAGAATAAATATAGAGTGAATGAATAGTAGGAAGTGTGTAAAATGAGAGAAGGAGGCATCACTTATATAGGGGAGCAAAAAATAGAGTCGTTGTAGTCCTTGCAACAGGTTCCAACGGCTAGTTAACGACTATTTTTTTGAATCACAACGTGTAAACATCGATGTCTGGACAGAGGAACATCGATGTTGAGGCTCGCCAACGGCTATATTTTTGAAATTTTAACGGTAAAACATCGATGTTCTGGTTGAAGACATCGATGTTTGATTCCTCAACGGCTATATTTTTTGAAAACTAAGGTCGCAACATCGATGTGCATAAGGGCAACATCGATGTTGTCGAGCCTCTGGACAAAATCTGAAATGCCGCCAATTGAGACAACATCGACGTTTGCATATGAGAACATTGATGTTTAAAATTACTGGATGAAAAAAATTGTAATCTGAAATGACAGAACATCGATGTCTTACCTGGAAGCATCGATGTTTAAAACTACTGGGAAGAAAAATACTTACTGAACATCGATGTTTAAAGCTGCTGGATGGGAATGGTATGAGCTGAAGTCCACTCAACATCGATGTTGGCTCCTCAACATCGATGTTTGACGGCCTCGGGTCCAGGTTTATACATTAGGAACATCGATGTTCAGTGGAGCAACATCGATGTTTTGCAGTCTTGGCTTTCTTGTTTCCCCTATCTTTTGGCTTAAATGAAGGGTACCTGCAAAATAACTAAGAAAATGCTCCGACGCTCAAGTGAGTAATATGTAACTCCAAGATATGAGAGTATAATTAACACATTGTAATGAATAAGAGAAAAAAAAATTTTGAGATTTCGTGTACTCTCAAATAGGAGCAGCTTCGTCATATAAACACGGTTGGTGAGATATTTGTCCCATCAATTGAACTTTGATTATCTCTGTCGGAAAATATCCGTTTTGGTGCCAGACAACAAATCTCGTGAGGAATCAATAATTCAATTAAAACCACGAGTGTCAAAAAGGAAATCTTTGATAATCGGAAAAATTTGTAAGGTTGCAGACATTGATTGAGCAATAATTTAACTAATTGGCAACTTTGTCAAAAATCTTGAAAGTCGAAGTAGTTTGGAGGGGTCTTCTCCTGAACATTTTTCAAAGATAGGTAGGGGTCACCTCCTGAACAATCTCTGGACACTTCAGAAATTGGTAGGGGTCACCTTCTGAGAGAAGAAGCAGCGCAGTTATGTTTCTATAAATAGGCATACGATAGAACTCATTAGACACAGAAAAATTATAAGCCAATTTCAGAAAGAGAGTTAGCAAAAAAAAAAAATCAAAAGCAAGAATGCCTTCCCCTTCCACTGTCTTTTTTATTGAGGGTGCAGCCTTAGGCAGGAGAAACCGATTAGCTTATAGTATGGTAAGTGAGCCATCTGAGGAGCTGCCTAATGAACTAAGTAGAATTCCTCGCTTAGTATTTGTTGATGAGCTCTACTCTTCTAGGTTTTTTGTCACACCCATGGAAGAGTCAATTTTTCTTGAGAGTCAAAGCCCACTTAGAACATCCTTCTATGGTACTGCCAATGCCACCATGTTCTTCATATCTAAGAGGCTTGAAAGTTTTCAAATGGAGTCTACCTATCAAACCTTAGAACAAGGAAGTTATTACCGTCTTTCAATGACTGCTCAGAGTGCTTCACGGGTCCCTGTCTTACCACCGACTTGGCCAAAAGTTCACCTGCTAGTGTGGAATTGCAGGGGAATCACTAGGCGCTCTGAAGATTTTGCAAGAACCTTGAGAGACCTGAAGAACCAATATAAGCCGAACATGGTTCTGCTCACCGAGACATTATTACAACCTGGCAAAAACCACGGAGTCATCCCTCTCCGTTTTCCATCAGTGAACCGGTTTGAAATCCCGGGCCAGAATAACTCGGGTGGAATGTGGTTTGCATGGAATGATAGTGTGAGAGTTAATATAGTCAATGACCCTAATAGCTTCTCTGTAACTACTGTACCAAATCGTTAAGAGCTAGATTATGATAGGTATGTATGTTTAAAAAAAATGTGTGATTGTAATGTAATATAAATAATGTAAGCGTGTGTATGAAATAGTGTGAGCATGTGTGTGTGATTGTAATGAAATATTATGAAATAGTGTGAGCGTGTGTGTGATTGTAATGAAGGAATTCAGGTTTTATGATCTTTGTATGTGTGATAATTATGATGAAAGAATGCATGAATTTAGATTATTGTAGAGTCAAGAATGCCAAGTTCAGTACGAATGCGAAAGAATGACTCTTTCTCCAAGGGTTTTGTAAAAATGTCTGCTAATTGAAATTTTGTGTCCAAAAATTCAATAGCTATGTCTCCCTTGAGAACATGATCTCTAATAAAGTGATGTCTAATGTCAATATGTTTAGTCCTTGAGTGTAAGATTGGATTCTTAGTTAGACTTACGGCACTAGTATTGTCACACCTAAGAGGAATGTGATTGATGTTAAGACCATAATCCTCTAGTTGTTGTTTCATCCAAATGATTTGAGCACAACAACTACCAGCTGCAATGTATTTTGCCTCGGTGGTGGATAATGCTACACTAGCTTGTTTCTTACTAAACCAAGAAACTAAGGAGTTGCCGAGTAAGTGACAAGTTCCACTAGTACTCTTACGATCTAGTTTGCATCCTGCAAAGTTTGAGTCGGAATAGCCAATGAGATGAAGTGTAGAACCTTTTGGATACCATAGTCCAACATTAGTTGTGCCTATTAGGTATTTCATAATTCTTTTAATTGCCTTAAGATGAGACTCTTTAGGGAATGCTTGATACCTAGCACATAAACAAACGCTAAACATAATGTCTGGCCTACTTGCAGTTAAGTAGAGAAGGGATCCGATCATACCTCGATACTTTTTGACCTCAACTTCCTTACCTTTCTCATCCTTGTCTAGATGTTCGGAAGTGCTCATTGGTGTGGCCATTTCCTTTGATCCATCCATTTCAAAGCGCTTAAGCAATTCCTTGCAATACTTTGATTGTGAGATGAATGTGCCTTCCTTCATTTGTTTGACTTGTAGGCCCAAAAAGAAGGTCAATTCTCCCATCATGGACATCTCAAATTCACTGGTCATCATAGTAGAGAATTCCTTGCACAAGGACATGTTAGTAGCACCGAAAATGATATCATCTACATAAATTTGTACTAAGAGGATGTCATTGTTTTTACTTTTAATAAAGAGTGTAGTATCAACCTTCCCCCTTTTGAACCCATTGTCCAAAAGAAATTTGCTCAAGCGTTCATACCAAGCTCTGGGAGCTTGCTTAAGACCGTAGAGTGCTTTCTTAAGTCTGAAAACATGATCAGGGAATGCATGATCTTCAAAGCCTGGGGGTTGATTAACATACACTTCTTCTTGAATGAAGCCATTTAGAAATGCACTTTTGACATCCATTTGATACAACTTAAAATCCATTGATGATGCAAATGCAAGCAATAGGCGAATAGCTTCTAAGCGTGCAACAGGTGCATATGTTTCTTCAAAATCAATTCCCTCTTCTTGATTGTAGCCTTTTGCTACTAACCTAGCTTTGTTTCTAGTTATTATGCCTTTTTCATCTAGTTTATTTCTAAAAGCCCATTTCGTGCCAATTATTGTATGATCAATGGGCCTTGGAACCAATGTCCAAACATCATTACGTTTGAATTGATTTAGCTCTTCTTGCATAGCCAAGGTCCAATGTTCATCATTAATTGCTTCAGAAATGGTTGTAGGCTCAATTTGTGAAACGAATGCCATATGACCTATAGTGTTTCTAAGAGAATTACGAGTACTTACCCCGCGGTTGATATCACCAATTACCGTGTCAAGAGGATGGCCTTTTGATTCTCGCCATCCTCTAGGTAGTTCTTGATTGACATCAACCGTTGTTTCTTCCGCGTTTGCGCTGTCTTGATGAGAAGATAATTCAACAGGGGTATTTCCTTCTTTGGGTAAGTGACTTGGCTCTTCTTCTTCTTTGTCATCCAAGGATATCTTCTCAAGTGTACCTACAAGATCATCACAAAAGTCCTTTCTCGCCAAGCGAGTATCATTTTCTGCAAACACAACATGAGGAGATTCCTCAACACTTAAGGTACGTTTATTGAAGACTCTATACGCTTTGTTGCGCAATGAATAACCAAGAAAGATGCCTTCATCAGATTTTGCGTCAAATTTTCCGAAATTGTCTTTCCCATTATTATGAACAAAACATTTGCATCCAAAGACTCGTAAATGAGAAATGTTAGGCTTTCTTCCCTTGTATAATTCATAGGGCGTTTTCATGAGTATTGGCCTAATGATTGCTCGGTTTAACACATAGCAAGCCGTACTTACTGCATCAGCCCAGAAATACTTGGAATTTTAGCCTCATTGAGCATTGTTCTTGCCATTTCGTCAAGACACCGATTCTTACGTTCAACAACGCCATTTTGTTGTGGTGTCCGAGGGGCTGAGAAATTATGCTCAATGCCATGTTTATCACAAAAATTTGAAAATTGATTATTTTCGAATTCACCTCCTTGATCACTCCTAATGCAAGCAATTAAACAATCTTTTTCATTTTGAACTTTCTTAAAAAAACTCTTGAAAAAATTAAATGCTTCACTTTTGTGAGTAAGAAATAAAGTTGAAGTGTATCTAGTATAATCATCAACAATTACAAAGGCATAATAGTTGCCTCCAAAACTTTTAGTTTGTGAGGGACCAAAGAGATCCATGTACAAAAGTTGAAGCGGTCTAGATGTTGAGACAACGTTTTTTGAATTGAACGAGGCTCTCACTTGCTTCCCCTTTTGACATGCATCACATATAGAATCCTTCTCAAATTTAATCTTTGGAATACCAACCACTAAGTCTTGAGTCACCAATTTGTTTAACATCTTCATATTAACGTGAGCTATTCTACGATGCCATAACCACATATCATCTTCTTTGCTCATTAGACATTTTGAAAACTTTTATGAAGACTCTTCCAAGTTAACCATATAAATGTTTTCAATTCTATCACCATGTAGAATGATCTTATTATCACTAAGACGTTCTACGGTGCATGACTTGGAATCGAAAAATCACACGATTTCCCTTGTCACATAATTGGCTTATGCTCAAGAGATTGTGTTTAAAACCTTTAACAAGTAAAACATTATCAATGGAGGAACATTCATTTTTACCAACCGAGCCAATGCCGATGATCTTTCCTTTGTTGTTGTCTCCAAAGACAACATTTCCTCCATTTGATGGCTTAATTTGCAAGAACTTGGATACTTCTCCGGTCATGTGCTTGGAGCATCCGCTATCAAGGTACCAAAGTACACTTGATGCCTTCAAGCATACCTACAAAAGCAAATCAATGAGTTTTTGGTACCCAAATCTTCTTGTGTCCTTGAGTGTTAGGAGCATTGCGGTAATGAGCTTCTTCTTGCGCCCAATGTCTATGCCTAGTAAAGCAAACAGGAGCAATGTGTCCTATTCTATTGCAATAATGGCAAATAACATTTGGGTTGTGCATCCATCTAGGTTGATAATAGTTATTATGTTGCCTATATTTGTGCACTTTACTCACCTTGTTTTCCTTAGATTGAACCTTAGGTTTCCTAGGCTTAGTCTCAATTTTCTTCTTCTTAGGCTCATTTTTGAATCCTACTCCATGTTTAGTTCATTGCAAATTACCTAAGAGAGAATTCAAGTTCTTTTGAGGGGTGTTAAATTTATTTAGTGTTGTTTCAAGTTTATTAACTTGTCCTTTTAATGTCTCACATGATGAACACTCCCTAGTTTTTGTTTCAAGTTCTCCAATTTGTTCCTTTAGTGATTTACATGATGCGCATTCCTTAATTGGACTTTCTGGTTCATTAGGACTCTTCTTTCCGTAGAGTTCATTTTCTTCTTTAAGTTTTACATTTTCTTTAGAAAATTTTTCCACATTATTTTCTAAAGTTGTAATTTGTTTCTTTGAGCCCTTATTAACTTTAGAGGCAGAAATATATTCACTATAAAGCTCATCAAATGCATTTTGCAATTCTTCATGTGTAAAATCTTCACTTAGAGAAGTGGTACTTACCTCTTCCAGTTCTTCTTCCTTTGCCATGAGACATAGGTTGGCCGTCTCTTCTTCATCACTGTCGGATGATTCATCGCCGGAATTGCCTCCCCAAGAGATGTATGCCCTTTGCTTTTTGTAGGGCTTCTTTTCCTTTCCTTCCTTTGCCTTGGGGAACTTAGGCTTGATGTGCCCAACCTCTCCACAACCATAGCACTTGGGTGGACCGGACATCTTTCTTCATTTCTTTTCAAATTCCTTCTTCATGAATTTGTAGAATTTACGGTTGACAAGTCCGAGTTCTTGATCGTCATTGCTAGAGTCCAATTCAGAGAGCTCTTGTATCTTGGAGGTGGAAGCTTTGAGAGCTATGTTCTTCTTTGGTTCCTGCAAAGAGGGTTTAAGAATAGTAGTTTCATAGGTTAGAAGGTTACCTCTAAGACTGTCAATGGTTGTGTTTGAAGTCCCGATGTTTTCATAGATTGCGTCGGCTTTAGAACGCCATTCGGGAGTGAGGCATCTAAGGACTTTTCTGACCAAGTCCTTGTCGGAGTAGACCTTCTTGAGAGCATGAAGGTTATTTACAATTTTAGAAAATCGTTCGAACATCTCCTCTATTCCCTCGTTCTCCTTCATTCGAAGGAGTTCGTAATCTGCAATGAGGGAGTCGATTTTGGCCTCTCAAACTTGCTCGGTTCCTTCGTAGGTGACCTCCAGTTTATCCCACATTTCTTTTGCGGTTGTGCAGCAAGAGATTTTCCGGTAATCATCGGGGTTGACTGCACAATAGAGCATGTTGATTGATTTGGCGGTGTTTTCAACCATCGTAATGTCTGCAGCATTATACTCCTCCTCCGTCTTTGGCACTGTGATTTCACCAACTTTCTTCGTCGGAATTTTCTCTCCGATCTTCATGACCCCCAAAGAGCATAGTTGTTGGATTGGAGGAAGATTCTCATCCTCTCCTTCCAGTAGCTATAGTTGGTGCTGTCAAAGAGCGGTGGACGAGTGGTTGATTGTCCTTCGAAGGGTCCTGCATAATTACTTGAAGAAGCCATGGAAAGTTTCTCTCAAACGGTTAAGTCTTTCAGAGAGTTAGGCTCCGCTACCAATTGTTAGAATAGGTGCCCTACGCTAGAGGGGGGTGAATAGCGTTTTATGGACCTATTTAAAAAAAACTTGCAGGAATATAATTGCGGAATTGAAAGAATGAAGGACACACCGAATTTTATACTGGTTCACACACACAACTTGTGTGGCTAATCCAGTCCTCCAAGAGACTCTCTCGAAGATTTCACTATCTAGGTTAAGCTTTCGGGTGCTTAACAAACCGTATACAATCCTAGAGCCCGACTCACACGAAACTCTACTTGCTTGAAGATACCACACTTCAACACTCTTCCTATGAGATGCTACAAGGGAACAATCCTCCCTTAAAGTGTATAAACAATACTTTAAAAACACTCAAACAAAAGCTCTCTCAAAGAGTGGATATGAGTAACAAGTAAAGCTCTATAAAGGCAACTCTCAATTCTCAAGAATATTGGCTCATAAAAAATGTGTATGAATGTATAACAATGAATGCTTAAAATGTAGAGAGTTGATCTTCTTGAAAGAGAGGTCTAATGCCTCTATTTATACCTTCAAAAACTTATATGGACGTTGGGAACAAGTTCTGAACACCTTTAGACAAGAAAACATGCAAGGTGGAAAAGGATTTTTGATTCTAACGGCACAACATCGATGTTGTGTATCACAACATCGATGTTTGTCCGTTGGAGTTGAATTATTGAAGCCAACGGTCACTAAAACATCGATGTTTACCATGGGAACATCGATGTTTTGAAACACTGCCAAAACAGATTAAAGATGAGCATCATGTGAACATCGATGTTCTTTATTTGAACATCGATGTTTGCCATTCGGACATCGATGTTTTGAGCCTCTGCCGAAGTTCTAAAGAGAACAAATTGAGGGAACATCGATGTCTTGAATTGGAACATCGATGTTCTGGTGCTGCAAAGAGTTTTAGGTGCAACGGTCACAAGAACATCGATGTTTGGGAAGCCAACATCGATGTTCTGGGCTACTGCCTGTTTTCTGGAACATTGTTAGGCAGGAACATCGATGTTCTAAAACATGAACATCGATGTTCAATACTCAAAAATCATTTTTGTGTTTGATAGAATGTTATTTGATGCATGTGTAAAACTGATTTTGTTTTGAGCCAATGTCTTTAGAAGAATTGAGTGTTTTACCCTTGTACATTTTGTGTTCCTAACCCATCTTGCTTGTTACTTCAATTCTTGTGCTCTTTTCTCTTGGGACCTTTGTTCTTTGATTGATTTCTTTT
>JAKUCV010000822.1:82140-102708 GCA_028386065.3 Turnera subulata
ATTCTTAGCAATCATCATTATCCTTCTTTCCTTAGTTATCCTGAAGTCAACTTTACAATTCCTATTAGGCAACAAGCTGGTCTCCTAAAGATCTGCTATTATCCCTTTTATTATGTCTTTTAATGCTTTCCAATTAGACTATGATTCTGTAAGGATGTACTTCTATTCCTGTACTACTCAAAGTCCTATTTAAAGGACCCTACTATGAATGAAAGAATCAAGTCATATTCAGCAAACACCTAGAGGTCAGAGCTCCCTTTAACGAGTTCAGGTGCAGACTCCCTTCAAGAGTCTGGTTCACCACCATAGGTCGGGGGAAGGGCAAGGCCAAAAGTCCAGGCCAAGGCCCGAGGACTCGATCCCAGAAGTGTGGTGCTAACACTTTCTTTTGTGCATCTCGCTTCGCAAGGCCAAATAGAAAGTCCACAACATAACTTACCATTGTCAGTACAAAGGCTGGGAGGAGGACATACAAGCTGTATGTTCTTCTTTTTCACGACAGTATCAAGGCGAGCCCTTACATATTTATTTGACGCAACACCTCCAGAGACAACCTGTAGAAGAAAAAATAAAGATGGCATACAACAATAAATACCAAGAGAATTGAAAAAGAAAGCAGAAGTAGCAATAAATGAGGAAAATTCAGCATAAACAGAATTCAAGGAATCACCAAATGTTCTATAGAAGGTTCAATCCTCCTGGCCCATTCAATTGCTCGCTCACACCTTTCTTCCAAATGCAACACTGCAACTCGCTGCAAGAAGCAGACTTAGACAAAGCAAATAAAATAGAGCTCATATCAAATTAGAAAATTAGAAAATACATTATCACCTGAAAAGAAGCTGCAATGTCAGCCCGGGCAACTCTATCTTGACTATTTGCAGAGGAAATGGGAGTTTCAGCATTGCTGCACGTAACACATTACGAGTAAGAAAAGAAAAAAGCAGCACAATAATCATAATAATGCATAACCTCTCATTGATCCTCTCTCAATTCCATACAGAGGGACAGGATACATAGGGCTGTTTTCTGCCTTACATGTTTCTGGATTGAATAGCCAGCCTTACTTGTGTCTTCAAACCAGCATACGAGAAGTTGCAATCTTTATGATGCTGCATTGGAGTCTAAAGAAAAGGAAACAAGCCAACTAAATATTTGTCTAAAGAAATTGAAGCATACTAGTTTAAGCAAAAATGAGTTAACTGAAAAAATCCTAAAGAATAGAGTGTTAGGAGATAACTAACTGAAAATTTGATGCATGTCTAAAGAAATTGAAGCATACTAGTTTAAGCAAAAATGAGTTAACTGAAAAAAAAAAAATCCTAAAGAAGAGAGTGTTAGGAGATAACTAACTGAAAATTTGACTGATGCTGCATCACCCTCTCGAGCAAGTTCCTCTATAGCTGGCCCACCACTCCTCCTCAAATCAAGACCAAGCCATTTTGCTGTCTTATCATATGCCTCTCCTATTGCATCATCTATAGAGGTCCCAAGTTGTATATATTGCCCTAGATCACGAGCAAGAATGAGCAGATTGTGTCCTCCTGAAAACAAAAACAAAATGGGAGTACCAGAACACTTAAAGCCCCAATAAGTTAAGAGCACAACCACAGGAAAGCCATGTCAACACTTCGAGATTTTGTCCACAACATCAAAATCTCCTGGAAGACTAAACAGGATATTGATATATAAAGGCGATTAATCCGGATGTAATGGCTTAACCATCCAAAACATCAATACTCTAGTTTGGAAAATCATTATATAACCCCAATTGTCAGATTGCTCCAGTTTTGTTATAATAAAATTTCTTGTCGTCTTTTCATGCATAACCCCAGCGAGAATTGGTAAAAATAACAGCAAAACGGCATGATACATTTATATATACACTAAAGGCTAACCTGAAATTAGCAGGGCCATGAAAGGAAATTGCAATTCTCGTTCTGTTAACCTAGTGAAAAAATGATACGCATGAGACAAACAAGCATCTAAGATCCAGATTTCAAATTCATATAAAAGCTTAGACTTGATGCAAAACTTTAGACTTGCGAGCCTGTTAAGGAACAACAAGATATTTGCGAAGGTAAAGAATGTCCTATTCCACGAGACAACAATCTTTTCATTTTGTAGATACATACCTAGCCACAAGTGTATGAGCCTCCATATGATGGACGCCAACAATTGGCAAATTGAAGCTACCAGCAAGTTTGTGAGCCTTCTGCACGCCAACTGCACAGTGTACAAAGAAAGTTGCTAAAGATGCCTTTCTCCGCCACTTGAAAGCCTTTTTCCCGAATAAGCTTCTCAGAAAAGGAACTTACCACGAAGGCAAAGGCTTAAACCAGGGCCAATTGTGACAGCAACTGCTGATAAATTCTTTGCTGTCAAATTAGCTCTATCAAGTGCTTCCTGTACAACCTGCAATGAAAAGAAAGAAAAATACAAGGCCAACATCACAGCATCAAATTAAAACAGAACAGAGTCAAACGGTTGATTTACAAGCAATAAACCGCAAATTTAATGAACCATAACATGTTTACCACATAAGTAAAACCATCACTGCCAAGAAAGAGTACCTGATCAATGGCTTTGATGTGTGCTTCTTCTGCCATTTTAGGAGCAACTCCTCCGTACCTCGCTAGCAGGTCAGCCTTCCATCAAAAGATCATAACTTGAAGAAAGATTACCATAACAGGCCATCAAAGGAATCAACTTTGCATCATAAACACATGAATTTAAGCCAAAGTACAATTACCACAATAAGTTGAACAAAACCCAAAATATAAATACCTGAGACGACACCACCTGGCTGAGAATTTCACCATTGCCTCTCACCTAAACATCAGAAACACCACAAAAAAGAAACGTAATTGAAATGGCCAAAGTACAAAATCAGTCACCCCGGCAAAGAAAAGAACAAAATTCAGCAGCTTACGACGGCGGCGGCGGTGTCGTCGCAGCTAGTTTCGATGCCGAGTACAACCAAATCGTGGTTGGAGGCCGTAGTTTGGGATTGAGATTTTGAGGAACTCAAGAATTTAGAGGTAATAGATGGGGATTTGGGTCTTGAAAACAATTGGTTGATGGGTTTAGGGTGGGTTTTAAGAGACGATAAAGCGAAGTGAAGAGAGGGCTTAGGTAGAAGATTTAGGCGCGAAAGTGTAGCGGATAACATGGACGTGGAGGACAACATTCTGGGCAGGCAGGCAGGGGATTGTTCTGATAAAACTAGAAGAAGTTTGTGTCTGTCTCTGTGGATTTTATATGGTTGGTTGGGGCTAACTGAGTGGAGAGGGAAAGGCCGTGCTTTTTAAAACTCTTGTCGAACTAGCTCAAACATTTCTGTGAAAGATAATAAATTAATTTTTTTCCTTTTACAGAAAATGGAGGCTTAAATATTAGCCTTAGACAATAAGCAAGCATATATGTACGGTGGTTCCGATTCTTGCTCGGGTGGTGTCCGGCTACAAAGTTGGGTATAAATATAATGAATGCGATTAGTGTTAGTGTTAGTTTCTGGAAAGATGATGATTGGTTCCGTCCGGAGCACAGATATTTTCGATTGCTGCTGTTAACGCCAATGCAAAGGTTGGTAGCTAGTCTTGCTATGTAAAAGGGTACATGACTAATTGGAGTCTAAACTGGAGAATAGCTCCCCGTGATTGGGAAACAGAGGAAAAGTACTCACTCTTATTTTATTGCAGCTGATCTCGACCACATCCTTTCAAATTTCACGTCCTCCTGATAGATTGATTTGGTTCAATGAGAAGAAGAACCAATTATTCTCTCAGTCAAATCTCGTCGCGAAATTATATATAGAAGTCTTAATTTGCCACTGTAATAGGCCTTCTGTGTGGCTTTCCCCTGCACCTTTGAAAACAACAGTGTTAGGCTTTGAACAATTGGATACCTACAGAAGACTTACTGTCACATAGAGGGTTTTTCACCAGTACTATGTCATCGTGTGTGTAAAGTATTTATGAATTTGTCTTAGGCTCAGTAAAAAGGCGAACGAACACTTGTTACATAACACGTGCATTGACGACATGTCAGCCTTAATACCGGTTAAGTTGTGCTTAATTAGGGGCTAAAATAATCTCTCTCTCAAAACCAAACTGCATGATAAAATTAGAAAGATAAAAAATGGGGAGCCAAATACCCCCATTAAGCCATTTAATATTATTCACCGTAATCAAAATGCCAAAAATATTGACCAACTGGGTGGATTAGATGAATCTAATAAGTGATTCAAGACGAACAGTTACTGCCATAATTCCAAGCTAGGAAGCACGTGTACTTCGTTTGGGTGCCGTTTCCCGTACCTAGTACGTATCTAGTACTGGTACGCATGAAAAACGGCAAAAAAACGTCTCTGGGAGTCCCAGAAACGCGAAAACAGGGGAGGTACGTGAGGGGTACGGGTGGGTACGTGAGGGGTACGCTCGAGGTACGGGGAGGTACGCTCGAGGTATGGGGACGTACTGTCCAGTAGCTTATTTAGAAAAAAAAACCCTCACTCACAACTTATCTCTACTACTCTCACTTCTCCTCTCTCACTTCTCTCACTTCTCACTGGCGACGCGACCAGCCCCTATTCTCCTTCTCATCGGCGCGGCTCTCCCTCTCTCACAGTCACAGTGACCGGCGACTATCTTTCTCACAGTCCTCAGTCCTCACCTTCTCACCGGCGATGCGACGTCGCGACCAGCCCCTGCATCCCCTCTCCTTCGCGCGAGGACCCGACAAGCCGCCACCACAGCCGCGGCCGCCACGGGTCTCGCCCCACGTCCCCACCGCCGCCTCGCTCTGCCTGCAGCCTCCTTCGTACTCCTCGCGCCGCGCCAGCGACTTCTCTCAGGTAAGTTCGAAATTACCTTGTTTTTTTTCCTCTTTTTTATTTCTGAGATGTGATTGTTTTGTTGATTTTTGGGTTTTTGGATATGTTATGTGAAAGTTTTGTTGGTTTTGTTGGTTTTGTTGGTTTTGTTGTGGTAGATTTGTAAAAAGCGTTGGCTTCTGGTGAAGGGAGTAGTAGTGGTGCTAGTGTTTCGTCATCCGTACCAACCGGGGATATAGGTCCATTGTGGGATTATGTAACTAGATTAGAAAAAACTTCCGAGATAGGTGGAACTTGGAGATTTCAATGCACCTTTTGTAATGAGATCCGATTAGGTACTTATTCAAGAGTGAAGGCTCACTTACTCCAACTTAGGAACCATGGTATTGCGATTTGTAAGAAAGTTTCAAGGTCACAAAAAATTGAAATGGAAAAACTTGAGGAAGAATTTGACACACTTGATGATAGCGGATTCTTGGAGTTTGCTAATCTTTCGCTTGATGAATCGGAATTGGAAAGTGTATTCTTTGATGAGAATTAGTTAGTTTTGGTGGTTATTGTAATAGAACATTATATTTGAGCTAAATTTAGTTTTATATTTTTTGAATATATATTTTTTTATTCGCCGTTTTTTTGCCGTACCCGTTTTTGGGTTTTTTGGAAATTGCCGTTTTCCGTACCCGTACCCGTTTGAGTACCTGTACCCGTTTGGGTGCTACTTAGATTCCAAGTACAACCATTAATTGCATTGTCAATTTGCAGTTCAGCTTAACTAATTCTGCAATCCACTATCAGCACCATTATATTGTGCCTGCCTGCAATTCTCTAATGATAAATCAACTGGGGAGTTCATGAAATTTCTCCAACAAATCAAGTATACAAGATGTAGCGTCAAATTTAAGAATCAGAGTAGCATGTTTCTTTTAACAATCAAGCTTATATGCTTGATGATCTGAAACCTAGTAAACATTTCTCCTTTTGCCCCCATTGACTTGGTACATATACCTCAAGCGAACTAAGCTGTTAAAAGGTAAAGTCACAAGACAAAACCAGTGGATAAGGAAGGAAATCGAGCAAAATGCTTTAAATCTCTATGAATGAGTATGTGCAAAACTATTTGCAGCCTTGGGCAGGTGATGGCATGTTTGGTACCCTGCTGCAGTTGCAATCGCAAATTACTTGTCCCAGCCGCCAAACATTCCATCATGTCCTTGGCGGATCCCATTTGCTTCATCAAGCTTTGCAAACCACCCATGCCACCAATTTGCTTGAGCATCTGTAGGGGGAGGACTTTGCTCATATGTTGTGCATTCATGTTTCTGGAGAGGGCACCCTTCTTCGGAATCTCGAATATTTCCTCACCTCTCTTATAACTTGACAGCCAAATCCCCGTGCTATCCTCATAATATGTGACTCATTCATAAGCTTTGGGTTTGAGCTATCCAACTCTGCAATAGAGCAGGAATTCATTTGTAGGAGCACAAAATAATGTTGAGTAATAATCCAAGACCAGAAGCCGAATGTTAGAATGATAGCAGGCATGCTATATATTGCAAACAAGTAGACAAGATGGCATTGACTTGCCTTCATTTGTCATCCAATCCATCATGGCCATGTAGCGCTTCATTTTTGCCTGGCTTTCCTTTTCCCGACCTTTTGGCATTAGTTCAGCACTGAATCCAGGAAGCATCGAAAAAACACAAGATTATCCATGAAACTATCAGAAAAGAATTCACAGCCCAAGTAAGAGTTGAAAAGGGGAGAAGTGGAAGAAAGCATAACAGACAGGAAAAGCTTTCAGTCGGTGTTGTAGAGACAGGAGGAATAACCTAGGAATTCAACCAAAAACTTGAATGCAGAGGAAAGCAACTGAAACTAACTACTAGCTCAACCCACTACATGTTAATACAGAACACTGGAAAACATAATATATAGAACAAAATATGCAATGCAAACCTGTCCAATGGGACCCATTTTGAGCAGATTCTGAAATTGCTCGTACATAATTCTTAAGGTAAAATTTCCTTTCTGAGAGTTTTTGCAGAAGCTCAGGCTGCTGGTCCATAGGAATCACTTCATGGATTTTGTCCATCAATCCAGACCAATCACCGATACCTAAGAGGAAGATCATCGTGGCATCAATACTTGAACAATAACAAACATTTCAAGTAGGTTTACAAGGTCAAAGAACATTGTCAAAACAAAATGGCTAAATTTCAAGTGTTAGAAAGGACCAGGTTGTTTGGCAAGATCTCTCATGGGTTGATCCAACAAACCGCACATGTAGCAGAAATCACCTAGCCTTTCGTACCTGAGCTTGTCATCAACAACAAAAGCTAAGCTTTGATTTCTTGTTCGGAGAATTCACCTCTGCTTCGCTGTTAACAACACTTTGGGGGACCAGATCACTGCCATCACCTTATATTATATCAGGTTGCAAATTGCACTTTCACTGATTTGCAAATGTGTATTGATGGCATGCTTGAATTGCTTGCCCATCCTTAACAAGATTTTTTTTTCAAGTTGCACTTAATTTTACGTTTTTGTTCATTTGATGTAAATCATGGTTTTAATCTTTTCCCATAGTATGTGTTGGTAATTCAATTTCAATCATAACAGTCCCTTGAGTGAAAGCTCAAACTTTTACTCCAAATTTTAGAGGTTGCTCGTAGTGGCATTTGGGCCTTTAAATTCAAAATTCTATCACCTTAACACAAAAAAAAAAAAAAAAAATTGATTGCCAACATGAACACAATTGTTGCAATCGATATAAGTCAAAACCAGGAAAATCTTCTCTAAAGTCCTATAATTTAGGTCATTCCTCAAATAAGTCCTAAAACTCTAAAAATCCTCAATCAATCTTATTTCTTTCATTAGTTGTATTAAATAAGTCCTTTTTTGTCAATTTTGGATGTTAAATTGAAAATTTTTGGTCCCTCAAATAATCTTAATTAAATGTTTGTTATAGTCTTACTTATCACAATTCAAATTAATTGAGTCCTTAAATCTTAAAAATTTTATGAATCCTAAAATTATAAATCCTAAACTTTTAAATCCTAAAAATTTAGACCCTAAATTACATGAATGACATATTAAGATACGAGATTTAAGATTTAATTTTAAAATTTTAGGGTTTAGAGTTTAAAATTTTAGGATTTTAGGGTTTAGGATTTAAGGTTTTAGAGATTACGATTTACGGTTTAGGGTTTTAGGACTTAGGGTTTAGGATTTTACGGGTTAGGGTTTTAGGATTTTACTGTTTAGAATTTAATATTTTAGAGTTTAGGATTAAGGTTTTAGAGTTTAAGATTTAAGGTTTAGAGCTTTAAGGTTTAGGATTTTATTGTTTAGAATTTTAAGATTTAAAGTATAGGGTTTAAGGTTTAGTATTTTAGAGTTTAGTATTTAGGATTATAGTTTAATGTTAAGAATTAAGTTTTCATGGTTTAGTACTAAGGACTTTCAGTGTGGTATATGAGGTTTTAAGGTTCATTTTCTAGTATTTAAAATTTTAAACTTTTATAATTTAAGATTAAATGTTTAGAATTTTAGGCTTTTTTTATGTTTTTAGATTAAGAATCCATGTTTAGGGTTTAGAATTTTAGGATTTAAAATTTATAATTTATAGTTTTTAAGATTTAAGGACCTAATTAATTTGAATTATGATATGAGGGACCGTAATAAATATTTAAAAGCAATTGAGGGACCAAAAATTTTAAATTTAACATTCAGAATTGGTAAAAAAGACTTGTTTGATATCACTAAGCTAGAGGGGACATTTGGTTGTTGCCATCTCTTGCTATTGCAACCAAGAACTGTCCCCGAAACCTTCCAAATAAAAAGCCCCCTTCCAAGCCCAGAATAGGTCTACATCCTGCTCTGAACCCCTTTTAATGCATCGAAGCAGATGTACATCTTTTTGAAGACCCCACCTACTGATTCTAATTGCACACTACTTCCTGGGTTAGTAGATCTAAATACATCAGCATAATCATAAAGTACCTCAAACTCATGTAGAAGATCTCCATCAAATATCTCCTTGATTTTTTTCCTAACAGTTTTCCCCATTGATTTGTTAAGGTTGATCCCAAAATCAAGGTTCACAGCTTATATGATGGCCCAGGGCTCCATGTCTTGTGCACTTTGCCCTCTGATTTGGATGTAATACTTGGAGAGGAATCTAGCATTGAGTCTTTTATTTTTGAAGCAGACATCACATGAGTGAGCAGGTTCATATGTTTTAACCACCCACCTTTCCTCCTCGTCTGGCGAGTATAGAAGGGCCCATTTACACTTCTTTTTTTGTTTGCACACAACCCTACACGTATCTTTGTCATTATGGGAATATTTAATTTTCCTATGCTCAAATATAGCAAGTTGGGCCACAGCATCCTTGAACTCTGCTTTATCCTTAAAAATCATGCCAACTTTGAAGAAATAGGGCCTACTATATCTAGCATGATTACTTGGCACCCTCACATCAGCCGTGTGACCATCATTGGCATCTTTACCATCATTATCTTATTGACCATCATTTCCTTCTTCACCACCATGCACCTGTTCACTAGTATTTGCTTCATGTTGCACTTCACCGCCACCCTCTTGATTCTCATCTTCTTCTGAATTTGCCCTAGAACTCACATCAACATCCGAATCAATATACACTTCTTCACCACAAATAATTGGCAAGCTTGAGAATTCTGCCCCATCTCTAGCATTTTCATTTACACCTCCTTTATTTAACTCTTTAGGATCCTGATTTAATTCTTGTGGGCCAAGATTTGATCCTTGTGGACCATGATTTGATCCATATGGACCATCCTAGCTCCATAATCTAACTGTGGGCCTGCCTCATTTGTTGCACCAATATCTGTCGTGATTAAAGCAGTGTTACCTTCATTGTTACCTTTGTTGTTAGTGGCAGTAGTCCTGTAAGGGTTGAGATCTTCCTCCTTACAGTCAGATAAGCATGGGACATCCAATTAATATTCTTGTCCAACTCCATCTTTATCAATGTAGCCTTGTGCCTCCTCTTCAGATTTAAAATCTACATCATCAGCATCATCAGTCTGTCCATGGGTTTTGTTGTCATGGTTGACTACATCATCATTGGCCTCCTCACTTCCCACATCATGTCCTTCCTCTTCTTCACAATTTGCAGGTTCACCTGCATTAGTATGTCCAAGGTTTTTGTTTCCATGGTTGACTACATCACCATTAGCTTCGTGACTACTTCCCATATCCCGTCTCTCACCAACATTGGCACCACACACAGCACTACACTGAGTTGTATTTACTTTGACATTTAAAGCATCACTAACTACATTTACTTCACCCCCAACCGCCTTATCTACCACTTCTTGCTTACAAGGATTAAGGTCCTCGAGTCAGCTATGGAGCAAGCGACAATCGCACCAAGTTCAATAAAAATTACAGGTGCCTAGGATCACCGAAAGTCGAACACACACAAAGGTGCACAGGTTCAATAAAGATAATAGAAGTTCAAATTAGCTAGGATAACTTGTCCAATAAGGAGACATCGTCAAAAGCAGGATCCTCGCTGTTTAGAAGGACCTCAGGAACTAAAGAGCATCACCATCCTCCAATAGGGGGCTGCTAAGGAACAATTGCATTCTCCGACTGGGCTCTGAAGGATAGGATAACTGCGCACTCAGGACCTCAAAAAACTCCGATACGCATAAAATGGGATACACACTGCGTTCTTTTTTCCTTCATCGGGTTTTTATCCCACTGGGTTTTTCCTGATAAGATTTTTAGCGAGACAGTATTTCCAAAGTGTATTCTATTTATGCCGATGCCGCCAAGGTCCAAATGCCCGTGCTTATAAGCAAGCCCGGCCATTTGGGGGGCTACTGATATATTTATTATACCCACTGGGCCCACTACCAGGAGAGCCCAGGCCCGAGGACCGAGTCTAAGCCTATCAAGCTCAATTTGTCCGAGAAGGCCCGTCTACAAGGCACCCGCTCTATAAATACCCCCTAAGGCCCGTTTTATTGGATATGGTGTAATCTTAGAAAATCTAGATCCGGGCTCCATTCATGCCCCTATTCTCTGTAATCAAACCCGAACATTCAATGAAAATACGCACCCCCTATTTTCAGACTACATCACACCTCTTATACCAAACTCATCAATACCTAAATTTCTACACACAAGTGCTGGCTTCTCAAGCAACATTTAGTTTGGGTGCTCTGAGTGTGTGATATAAATCTCCACCTCATCATTCTCAATGCAAGTGTGCAGAAAAGGTCTAAAGCTGTCATTACACATTCGAACCTCCCTTAAACTGTCTTTAAGGCTTTACCTAACTGTGGGGTTTTATAAAAGAATTTATCAGGATTTATATACCCAAACTCCTCTAACAGATTAAGTAAAGCTTTATAATCAAATCAATCAACATCCTTATCTGACTCTCTACTTTCACCCCCCTCATATTTCCATACTCTTCTCCCTTTCACTATTATTCCTCCAATTCTAAATTTTAACAAAACACCATCAAAACCCATGTTGCACAATGACAAACAAGAGCAACAATTACCAAAAGATAAATAAGATAAATTGAACAAATTCCGATATATTGTAACATAGTTTCCTATCCTAGTCATAATTCCATATTGAAAATATGGAGACAAAGCAAAAACGCAAGGTTCCAGGAATATTTTAAGCATATCAGATAGCATGAGTCACTGTATTACCTGGAGTTTTGGACCACCTATACTTGGGAACTCGTGCAAAAGCTTAGGTTCCCTATCAGAGAGAGAGAGAGATTAAATTATTTACAAAAAAACCAAATTTGAAGCTTAAGTAAAACTCCACAGTCTGTCCAACACATAAGCACCTCTAAGCTGGCTTTACACTCATCCATGTCGGACAAATAAACAGTATCAAATAGTTTACCAGCGCTATCTGGACAAATAGTCATGTCAGGAAATGGTTAAAACCCTAAACAATTACAACACCACAACTTTAAAACTTTTAAAAAGCAATTGTCGAGTGGCTCATTGGAAGATTCAATGGATGACTACCCATCTCTCTCTGTCTTCAGTCTTTGTCTTTTCACTTTTCACTTTCCCTTGTCTTCGTCTGTGTCTGTTTGCTCTGCGTCTTGAAATCGATTTAGGGTTTAAGGTTTCCTCTTCTTTTCGATTTAGGGTTTCCTCTTCACCTCGACTTAGGGTTTCCTCTTTTTTTCGCAGTCGCATCGATTTAGGGTTTCGTCTTCTTCTCGCAGTCACGCCGCAGTCGTTTCCTCATGGAATCGCAGTCGCGCCGCAGCCGTCTCCTCTTGGAATCACAGTTGCTCCGCACCCTTCCACTTCCTTTGAAGTTGGGCGATATCAATTGAGGGTTTTTGGAAGAACTTTGGGGTTTTTTCTCAATTAGGAATTTTTGGGATTTAAGGGTAAACGGGTTGGGAGAAATTGGGCTGCTGACTAAAGTGTGTAAATGGGCGGGCCGGGCAATTTAGCGAATTTGTAATTCGCTTTACGGGTTGTCGGGTTGGAAGCGACGGGCCGGGTGGGGCTGGTTCAGGTTAGGTTGAACCCTGACATGTGGGATCCAAAAAACTAATGTGACACCAGAAAATGTGCCACGTCAGCCATTTTCGCCGGGTTCTGGCCGGAGAGACCAAAACAGTCCCAGCGGGTCGAACGCAGGGATGAAAAAAGGACAAAATCCTACAGAAGGATGAATTCCAACTTTGAGGCCTTACAGAGGGACGAAAAATACTTTAATCCATTACAAATTTGCCAAACAGCTCCACTCCCCTCCTCTTTTGTCTTTTGTCTTAAATCACCGTAGGATCAATGATAGCAGTTTTTTTTTTTCAAATCTATTTTCTTTAAAAGATATTTTTGTGATAACCTATATTTTTGATTAAAGTGTAGATAGAACATAAAAATATGAGCGTGAGTGAGACTAATAGGGCTCCTGTCCCATTGCCACTCATTCTTTAACAACCCAAAGCCTTTATAACGCGTTACTTATGCCAAATTAGTACCAAAAAAAAAAGGAAAAGCAAACTTGCACAAAAATTTTTTGTTCTAGTACAAATCTATTTTCCGAATGACATATATAACCATAATCGCTTTAAAACAATACTGTTATAAATACTATACAAATACTGTATAAATAGTGGAGTCATTGTGCGTGACTACTGTGTAAATAATAGAATCACTATGTAAATAGTGGACACACATTCTCTATAAATACCGAAACATAATGAATGAAAAATGAGTGATGAGAAAAGCTCGGTTTCTCTTTTTCTCCCGACTTTCTCTCTCCCGGGAATTCTCTCTCCCGGTTTCTCTCTCCCGAGCACAAGCTCGGTTTTATAACACGTTATTAGCACGAACGATCTCTACCCGAGCTTCGTTTCATTGAGTAGAAAATATGGGAAAGAAAGAAAAATGAAAAAACTCCGGCCGACACTGTTCACCACCGAGCATGTCGCGTCGCCGTGCGCTTCACCGTCACCACCAGCAGGACGCCTGAGCCGTCGCGACCTCAACCCCGTCGCCCCTGTGCTCTTCCATCTGCTGACGCGCCACCGACGGCCGTCGACCCGCAACAGGACCCGTCGGATCTTGCCCTCCCAGTCGGGTCTTCTAGCCGGATCCACTCCCTGCATGCATTTTTCTTCCAGCCTCCAGCCATACCGCCACCGTGAACCACCGGCCGAACCACCACGAGCCACCTGCAGCCTTCTTCTCGCACGCTGCAGCACCACCCGAGCTCGCCGCCGCCGTGAACCACCACCAGAGTGAGCTGCTGCAACGTCGGAAAGGAGCCTCTCTCGCATCGCCCCTCGTCCGCCACTCACCGTCCCGGTGTCGCCGTCCTCCCCTCGCGCCGACCATCGCAAAACCAGTCAAGGAGAAGCCGGGTCCTACGACGACCCGAGTGTTGAAGAAGATGAATCCGGTTTTACTCTTTAGTCCCTGGACTTCTGTTTTATGCAGGTAAGTCCTTACTTTTTATTCCTCAATTATTTATATTTTTAATTTGGTACTAAATGAAGATTATTATTGTTTAATTAATGTTATTTTTGGGATTTTAATGAATTGTGAGCTCACAATGAGCCTCGAAAAATTATACGGCACGGAGAATAGTAATTTTCGGCGATCGTGAATAGTGATTTTGGCCGAAAACCGGCAAACCCAGAAGTGTTTTGACCGGAATCCGACACCTCGAATTTTTTCCGGCAAACCCAGAAGTGTTTGGCCGGAATTTGATACCTCAGGTTTTTCCCGGCAAAGCCCGGAAGGCTATTGTATTTATTTTATTATAAGCTTGGGCTCATATTAGGCCCATATGGCCGACTAAGCCGCCTATTTCTTTACGTTTTTATTGGGCTCGTGTAAGGCCTATTGCCTTTAATTTTTAATTATTGGGCTATGAAAAGGCCCATTATTCATTTATTGGCTGGCTAAGCCGCCTATTTCTTTACGTTTTTATTGGGCTCGTGTAAGGCCCATCGCCTTTACTTTGCGTCAATTTAATTTTTATTGGGCTATAAAAAAAGAGCGCCCATTGCAATTAATTTTCAACCATTTAATTTTTAATTAGGCTATAACAAGGCCCATTGTATTTAATTTTCTTGCCTTTAATTTTACTCATGGGCTCGTACTAGGCCCATTATTTTAATTTCTTGTCATTTATTTTACTTGGGATAATTAATAAAAGGCCCCTTTGCTTATTTATTTTAATTAAGCATTTATATATTCAATTATGTTATTTGAATTTGAGGCCCTTAAGATTTTCGGAAGAAATTTATAATGGGTATTAAATGCGAAAATGCATTTAAATGAGAATAGTCTGAAAGACTAAATGAAAGAGTCCAAAAGACTAGGGAAAAGAAAAATGCAGCAAAGACTTGAAGTCTTACTGCCAAGTGTACGCATCTGAAGAAATGCGCGTCCCTGCAGGACAAAATGTAATATGGATGAAACCATATTTGGTCAAGATGATGACCATGATATTGTATGCCCACCAGTAGGTGGATGTTGTATGACCACTAGAATGTGGCTATTTGTATGACCATCAAGAAGATGGATACTATTTTTATTCTTGCTTACCCTGAAGGTGCAAGTCAATATATATTAATTTTTTTTAACTTTTATGTTTAATTTTACTTTACAATCAGTTTTATTATTTCTGTTTATCTTATTATTATTTAATTTATGAAATTATCGTTTTCCTCGAATAATTACCCCGGCATTTGTCCTGAAGACAATGCAATGATATATTCCGTAAACGGAAATTATTCATATGAAAGAAAATTAACCCACTCCTACAAGAGCAATATTTTACCTACCCAAAATGCAACAGCATTCAAGGGGGAGAGGAAAACTGGATGTGAATACTGTCGCATACATAAATTGTGATAAACACAAGTGTAACTATGATCCAGAAGATCATAGGCTTTCGTTCCTGAAGAGCATAAACTCGTAAATAGTGTCGCATACATAAATTGTGATAAACACAAGTGTAACTATGATCCAGAAGATCATAGGCTTTCGTTCCTGAAGAGCATAAACTCCTAAATAGAGTGGAGTACAAAATATTCTTGTTTACAAGAAATTATTATGGATCCCGATGAATTAACTCTGATCTATTCCCTGAAGCGAATAAGATTTTTAATTATTTGTGCATGTGGGAGTAAATGAGACAATAAATAAAAAAGGCTCAAAGCAAACATGCATATTATTATTGCATATACAGATCCATAACTGGAGAACATTCAAAGAAGAATGGTTCTCATACATATGTTTAATCAATAATTTAACGGTTGTGTACAACATTGGCCCTAAAGCTCTAGGCCTCGTTATCAATGTTGACCCGAACACTGTCGTTCCAGGAGAACCACATACCTCCCACATTGTTATCTTCAGGCAATTCAAACCGATTTGCTGGAGGAAAACGGAGTGGTATTACTCCATGATTCTCTACAGGTTGCCACAGGGTTTTAGTAATCAGTACCATGTTGGGCTTGTACTAATTCTTCAGATCCCTTAAGGTACGCACAAAATCTTGGGACCGCCTGGCCACTCCCCTGCAATTCCATAATAAAAGTCGTACCTTGGGCCATGTAGGCGATAACCCAAAAACCCTCGGGAGACTCCGAGCTATCATAGAAACTTGATAATAGCTGCTTTGATTCAGTATTTGGCAAGACGGCTCTAGCTGAAAATCCTGCAGTCTGTCAGAAATGAAGAACATAATAGAATTAACTGAGCCATAAAAGGAAACCCTTAGGTTGCCTTGGTCCTCTAGGAAGAATGTTTCCTCCATATGAGTCACAAAGAACCTAGACGAATAGAGCTCATCAACAAAAACCAAACGTGGTATTCTTGCAAGCTCATTCGGTAGTTCCTCTTGTTGTTCATTCACCATGCTATATGCTAGCCTATTTCTTCTTCCTAGAGAGGCACCCTCAACAAAGAAAACGGTAGATGGGGAAGGCATTTTTATTTCGGTGAGTTTTCCTAAATTGTCTTGTTTTTCACCACATATCTCCTCCCCTATTTATACTCTCAGTTTAGATAGCAAAGGCATCTGTTTTTCAAATGTGGACCCCTCTCTTTTCCCCGAAAAGATCCTGAAGATCTTTCGGCTTTTCACAAAACGTCGCAGCTATTATTGCTCAATAATACTGATTCCCGACATAAGTGGTAGAAATAAGCCCAAAATTGGTACACGACAGCCTGAAGCTGGTACCACTCCGAAGCTAATGAATATACCAGCCTGAAGCTGGCACACAAATCCAGCCTGAAGCTGGCACATATACCAGCCTGAAGCTGGCACATATAGCAGCCTAAAGCTGGCACCAACTTGAAGTTGGTTTATTGATTCATTGTTTGGCATGACCGGTTGGGCTATCCCGGTTCAATAATGATGCATTAAATTTGAAAAACCAGAAGTTTTTACAATCAATAAATTTCCATATGTTTGTTTGTTGCAAAATTTATAATACAACCTTCCTAAGATGAGAATGGCCTAGCATCACCAGCAAGTTTAAGAATAATTCAGGGACATGAACGCGGACTGATCAATCCACGGTGTTAACCATCTAGGTAATTTTTACGATGCATCGACTAGATGGTTTAATGTGTGACGCAAGTTGGCATAAGTGCGCACTTATTATGCCACTTGCAGGCACATGTCCCTACTTATGTTACTAGACTATATGTCTAGATAATGCTGGTATATTTCATCAATAAGAGACTGTATATCATTGGAAATAAACCCAAACAGATCTGGGGGAACATTGACAATTGATTGTACGACTGTTGAATAAATATTATTGCTTAAGAAATTGATATTTTATATGCAGCAACACTGTGCATCAAGCCAACATGATGTTATAAGACCCCCCCCCCCCCCCCCAATTTAATTAATTAATGGTCACATATATAGTATCTCCCATCTTCGGACCATCGGTTATATAATGCTCTACCACAGGGTTGTGAAATTGGTCCTTTTAAAGAAGATTGGGAATCTACGTTGGGTATGTATCTCCATAAATTATAAAGGTAATTGAAACCTATGACAGGGGATTGGAGATTTATTTATAGCAATATTTGCTTTTTAATTGATGTTTTATCCAACATCAGGGGGAGGGAAAATAAGCAGCTGGATCAAGAGAATTATTGAAATGACTTATCAATGTATGATTTTTGATCCTCAAATATTAGTATGAACCTGAAGTTCAAAAAGATGATTCATTTGCAAAAGATTAGTAAGTCATTTACCAGACATATTTATTTGAAATATGTGACCATATACCAGCTGCAAATGCTCCTGTTTAGATTGATGTTCCTGAAGAACAATATGAGTATGCAAATGAATCTATAAAATATGCTCGGCTCCATAAGAAAAAATTTCTCGATAGAGAAAAAGGAGCAAAGTGATAAGATAGCCCTAGTAAGGAAATAAGGCCTCTAGTAGAGGTTGAATTAAAAGTCCTCCAGAAGAGGTTGTCTGACACAAATTGATAAAGTTCCAGAAGTAACTCATATACCTGAAATAAGTTGAATATGATGAGATCTCAATTACAGTGTCAGAAATAAGATGGAACCGACGTGAAATAACCGTTGACGGAATATAATTTATATTATATAGCACTAAATGAAATGAGGATCATGAACCTACATTGACGAATGTAGGCACAGTATAATTGACCAAAATATAGAAATACAATTAAGGCTGTGTTGGACTCGCCCGAAGCGAGAAATTGGACTCGCCCGAAGCGAGAAGTTTTCGGACCTGTAGTCCATACACCAAAAGGTGTAAAATTCTATTGGTCGTAAAAAGGGTATTTGTGCGGAAAGAAATAGATAATGAGATGTAAAGCACGGTTTGTGGCACAAAATTTTTACCCAAACGACCAGGTATTAATTATGAGGAGATATACTCCCCTGTGGTGGATGCAATTATTTTGATATGTCTGGCAGTATATGAAAAGTATTAGAAATGCATCTAGTGAATGCTATTACAGCCTATTACTATGGATCTATAAGTCATGAAGATCTCTGAAGGATCCAAGTTGCCTGAAGCAACTAATTCCCGGGAAATTACAAAATAGAACTGAATTTTTTTTAGTATGGATAAACTCATTTATGATTGGCACTCCAGAAGAGGCTTCCAAATACCGTGCTATTAAATTGGTCCTAGAGTACCTTGTTATAAAGCCTGAAGCTTTTGACTTAAGCCTATTGGCAAGATGTGTTTTCTCTTATCTTCGGGATATAAAAGGTGTGATGTCATGTTAATCATGTAAGCCCGAAGAAAGAAGAGTTGTTTCTTGCAGATGCCGATCTCCCTTTTGATCCACAAAAAAGGCACAGCCGGACATCTGCTACAACTTTACACATGAAGTCGTTGCATCACTGGACCACAAAAGCAAGAGGGCAAGACAGATGCTCCAACAACAAATTATGAAGATACAGCTGTCCATATTGTCCAGTTGGAGTGATGATGAATCAATAGTGATCAGACAAGGGGCACGTCACCAGAAGTTAACAAGAGAATTATTGGCATGCAACGACAACAATAAATCAAGAGAGACCACTGTACTCTTTTTCCCTTCACCAAGTTTTTATCCCATAGGATTTTTCTTGGTAAGGTTTTTAATGAGGCAGTCAGGCCAAAATGAAGGGGAGTAGAATATGCACTGCACTCTTTTTTCCCTTCACCAAGTTTTTATCCCACAGGGTTTTTTTCTTGGTAAGGTTTTTAATGAGGCAGTTTCTCCACTTAGCGTATTTTACTCAATACATAGTGCCTCCAAGGGGGAGTGTTATAAATACTGTATAAATAGTAGAGTCACTATGCGTGACTACTGTGTAAATAGTAGAATCACTGTGTAAATAGTGGACACACATTCTCTATAAATACCGAAACATAATGAATGAAAAATGAGTGATGAGAAAAGCTCGGTTTCTCTTTTTCTCCCGACTTTCTCTCTCCCGAGAATTCTCTCTCCCGGTTTCTGTCTCCCGAGCACAAGCTCGATTTTATAACAAATACCTTCAGTTATCTTTTCTTGTCATCTTATATGTTGATAGTGGAAAAAATTCTTTTCTCCCCCCACTATTGTTTCTTTTGCATGAAGTAAGGCCAACAACAAAGTGAGACTAACGATTGTCGGTATCTTGTCATAATTATCTTTTAATCTGATATTTCTTTTTGATAAGGTATTCTATATTGTTAGAATATCTAGTTCAGTACGTAGAGAAATAAGGACATATCGAAGCAGTCCTACTTCGACCAAGCAATAGCATTACTATTCCGCCATACTAATTAAACCAATACATCATTATTATCCCGTTTAAGTTATGCCAGTATCAGTCTCATCTTGATAATTTGATCTATATGCCACCGAGATTTATAGGATAAAAAAAATAGGGGAGTTGAATAATATTTTTCATGATTGTTGTGTACCAAATTATGAGTGTTAACCCACATAGTAACAGGGAAAGATTTTCTAGACAATAAAATATCTCCTTAAAAAATGGGAACTGTTATAAAACGAAGCATTCATCTTCATGATTTTGGTGCTTTGATGAAGTGATATTTGAGGAGGAAGGAGGGAAGAAATCCAGAAATGTTAGGAGGAGGGGCTCGGGTGTTGTTCTGCCCGGTTTCTTTTTCATTCATTCACTTCTTTATTTCTTACACACATATATATATAATAATAGAGAGTATGTATATGGTATGTATAACAATGACATACATACATGTATAATATAATATTTATAACACTCCCCCTTGTATGTCATTGTGTTAATGGGTAGAATACGCTTTGGGGATGCTGCCTCATTAAAAACCTTACAAGAAAAACCCAGTGGGATAAAAACTTGGTGAAGGGAAAAAGAGTGCAGTGCGTATTCTACTCCCCCTCATTTTGGCCTCCATTGATTGCTTGATGTCGTTGTATGCCAATTCGTCCTTGTCAGCTTCTGGTGACGTGTATTATGTCTGATCACTTTCGGGTACTTCATCACTTCAATTTGGCAGAGTTAGCAGCATAATCTTCATAATTTTGTCGTTGGAGCGTCTATCTTCCCATCTTGCTTTTGTAGGCCCGATAACATAGCAACTTCATGTGTAAAATTGTGGCAGATGTCCGGCTGTGCAATGTGGATTAAATGAGGGATCTACATCTGCAAAATCAGCTTTACTCTCTTTCGGGTTTACTAGATTAC
>JAKUCV010000823.1:3129-15931 GCA_028386065.3 Turnera subulata
ATCCGGACCAGAAAATAACAGATACCTCCTTAGTTATTTTCCGGTGTGATTTTCCGAGAAATTCCGAAACCCGAAAAATACCAACTTAGTTCCGAAAAATCCACGGGAAAATCACGAGCGCGGGAAAACCCTCGGTTTCGAAAAACGACGCTCGATTTACCTTGAATTAATTACCCAAGATTAATTCAACAGTAAATCACGGTAAATAGACTTTTACAGTCCGGTAAAAATCCAAAATTTTTACCCGGGCTGTTACAGAGGTATTTGATGTATGGAAATGATGAAAGGTGTAAGTGTGTATGGAAATAAAGGGGGTATTTATAGGTAAAAATGGGAGGATAAAAATAAATGAGTATAATTAGTTTAAAAAGATAAAATCAAAAGGATATTAAGTAAAGGAAGATAGTGTTAAGATTAGGACAAAGGGAATTATGGAGAGTAAATGGCCAAAGGGATGAATCCAATTATATGTTAGGTTTTGGGGTAAAATATTTACCGGAGATAAATTCGGGTACGGTAAAATAAGTTTTATTAGATAGTAATAATGACATTCACCATTATTTATTTACAATACTGAAGCAATTTTTTATTTTTTTACTTCCTTTCTCCATGCTTGCCCTTTTTTTGGTTATTTCATTTCTTTTATTGTCGTTTTTCCCTTTTTCCCTCATTTTTACTCCTTCAATCAGATTGTATATAACTAGAATGCAACTTTTTACTAACAAATTTTGTAAAGAATTTCTAACGAAATCTATTGGTAACATGCGTTTGTGACGGATTTTGTGACGGAAGCCGTCTCTTTGTTAGACCCTTCGTTGCACATCTCTTTGTGAGGGAAAATGTGAAGGATCATTTTTTGCAACGGATTTGACAACGGGCATACCATTTCTATATCTTCCCTGCTTGAGTACAGTTACCGAACTAATTCAGTGGACCTGTTGTTAATTATACAAGTCTATCACACTACCCAAGTTGGGTGGAAGAAAGAAAGAGTAGATTAGACTACCCAAGTCTATTACATGAGACATATACACAATAGCATTTAATTCAAATGCACGGTACACAAGAATATCGTAGCAGGACATGATATTTAATTTCGACAAAAGAAAAGGACATGATATTTAATAATGGAGGGATATGGGTGCGTTTTTTTTTTTTCTTTTTTCCCCGAGTGTTACTATGTTATGCCCGTCTAAGTGATTTTTTACCACCTTAACGCGAGGGAAGAGATTATTTAGGAGACTGTCGGCTGGGATTCTTAGTGTGACAACAAAACAAGAAGAAATGATTACTTGAGACCGTCGGCTGCGTACGTTGCATCAATAATTGAGTTTGAGTCTTCCCTCCATCGTGGAATTCAAGATGAAAGAGCCAAGGAATACAGGAACGTGATGATGAAAAGGTACAAGAGTTATGGGTTTGTGCAGAGAATTAGATGGAAAACTGATGTGAAAGAAGTCTGCATATATAGGAGTAAAAACAAAAAAGAGCGTCTCGTCCAAAAAAAAAAAAAGAGTGATGCCAAGAAACGGCACCAGTAGAGGGCTATGCCCAACAAGAACCTCGCATCCTAGTACTGTTCAGTAATAATAGTAGAACTAATGGGTTACACACACCCATTTTTCTTTATTTTTTTCTTTTTGTTCCTAGCTGCTCGAAGTGACTGCCTTTGACAACTGTCCATGTCCAAGCCATTGTTTTACTTACATTGAATTACAAGCCTATATTAGAGAACCAAGGCTTATAGTTTGCAGTTGTACATGTCCAAGCCATTGTAAATTGTAATAATATCTATCCTTGCCTCTGGTTCTGACACTGCCTTGCATTTTGGAGTCGAAGTCCACTACACTAGGTTGGTTTTCTGACAGCTTTTGTAATAATATGCTCGCCTCCATTTTTTTTGACTCGGCCACTCAATCCACGTTGGTTGGTTTTACCACATGCGTCATGTCAAGTTTCCATAATTAACTCGACAAAAAAAAAATCCATCAAAAAAAAAAAGAATTAAGCAATTAAATATCCAACTAATGATAAGAAGCTAAGAGCCAACCCACACATTGTTCACTACTGGGGATTTTTTTTTTTTTAAAAAAAACCAACCAGTAAGCACCTTAGTGAGCGAGCGAGCTGCTGTTGTTCTTTTGCTGGCCAAAGATGGCTGAAATAGCTGTTACATTTGTTGTGGAGGAGATGTTGAAGAAGTTGGCTTCACTTGCTCTTGAAGGAATCGATCTTGCTTGGGGATTGAAGGGGAAGTTACAGAAACTCAACGACTCGTTAACCTTCATCCAAGCTGTGTTACATGAGGCTGTGGAAAGACAAGGCACAGAAAAATCTGTGAAGATTTGGCTGCAAGAGCTTCGAGATGTAGCATACAAAGCTGAAGATGTTCTTGATGAGTTTGGCTACGAAGTTCTCAGGCAAAGCGTGGAGGGTAATACTCCAAGTAGGAAGGTGAGCAACTTCTTTTCTGCCTCCTCCAACCCCATTGCATTTAGACTTCATATGGGGAAGAAAATTAAGAAGATCAATGATGAGCTGGTGAAGATTAAAAATGAGGTTGCTGGCCTTGGTCTAATTATAGGAAGGGAGAGCTCCACAAATTCCTGTAGTCCACTAACGCACTCCTTCCTAGAGAAATCAGAACAGGTTATCGGAAGAGATGATGATGTGTTTGAAGTGATCAACTTGTAGAAGGTTTCAAGTGATGATCAAGTGCTCTTTGTTGTCCCTATAGTGGGGATGGCTGGTCTTGGTAAGACGACTTTAGCCATGTTGGGAAGTAAACCCGGATAATATTATACGCAGCGAAATAGATATCAAATTATCCAACAAAAACTTCCCTACCAACTGAATACTAAGGAAGTAAGCAAATTGCAGCAAAATAATATCAACAAGCAAACCAATCAACAATCACAAGAGACACCAAATTTTTACGTGGAAAATCCCTTCAAATCGAAGACTAAAAGCCACGGGACCCAAGGTCTATCAAATCAACTCTACTATATCAAAAGTATCTTACAAAATCTCCCTCCAAAAGGTACTAACAGCACCACCTAAAAGTGAGTGTAGATAACAACACTACAACAAAGAACAAGAAGAATTATAGAGAAATTCACCAAAAGCTGCAGCTGAATTTCGACCTCCCAAAGTAACAATTCCACAACTCTAAATTCGATCTTCACCGTTCAGATTGTAGATGAACTTGTTTGGAACCTCCTGACAAAATTTCAGCTTGATCCAACGGTTAACAAAACAGGAACGTTGCTTTGAACAAAGCTGGGTAGAATAGAAAAAGTTGCCGCAAAACCTGAACTTTCTCTGATAACGAAAAAACTTCTTATCTATAGTGTTTTCTGAAAGCCTTAAACTTTTTTTTAGACTTAGTATAATATATATACTAAGTATAGTGGGTTCTAAAGATGGGCCAATCCATATTGGGCTATTTTCCACATAGGAGGGAAACCAAAAAACCCAACAATTCTCCCTCTTCCCGACTAGGTGGAGGAAATCGCCATCCCGATGACTCAACAACAATCTTCAAACTTCTTCTTCGGCAAAGCTTTTGTCATCATATCAGCACCATTATCATCTGTATGTATCTTCTCAAGCTCAAGTAGCTTAGAATCCAAAACATCTCTAATCCAATGATATCTAACATCAATATGTTTAGACCTTCCATGAAACGTAGTGAAACGCCCGTATCCCAAATTGTCCAATTTAATTAATTAAAATATGTGAAAACACCAATTTGCCCTTTCTTCCCGGGATACGATACAAACAACATAATCAACATACAATTATACAATAAATTATACAAGAAAACGAGTATGCAGCGGAAGACAAAACATATAATAACATGTATGCCGTGAACTCTATGGATCCGACCCGAGTAGAGGATAACACCGCCACCTGCTGATATGCACCACTGCTCAAAAAACAGTTAACCTGTGGAAAGACTATGAGGGGGTGAAACCAACCACTGTCTCACCGCAAACAAATAAACCAGTGTATACAAATACAAATCAACCACAAATACACCGGCATTAAGCAAAAGCAACCACAATGCACAAACAAGTCACAATGAACAACACAAGTCATCATCAGACTTCAAACCAACACGGATCTTCAATCACTTAATTGTCATTGTACTTTATTATTATTAGGGTTGAATGTTTTATTAGGGCCCTCTACTGTGTGCGTCGAGCTCGGTCCCGTCTCATGAGACAACCAGGGCATAAGCCCAATATAAACCAGGGCAAGGCCCAATACAATCAGAGAGAGAGATAGACAGAGAGAAAGAGGGAGGTAGAAAGGGGGAGATAGAAAGAGGGAGGTAGAACCGATCATAACAGACCCATATGCTAAACCACATATACCATGCTTAACCGCATGAAATCCCGAGGGGTAACACTTCCCGCTCGAACCAATCGGTCAACAGCCCACAGTAGAATTATTATAGTATGTTATTCTCAATTATGCTTAAAGAGTTTCATGTACCATTACATATGACTGTCCAGGTTGGTGTGGATTTAACATCTTATTCTCAAGTCCGGGCTTCCAGCCCATAGTCCACCACACAAACCACAAAACCGTATATCATGTTATTTAACACACAAAGCAAGTCATACACGACAGACATATTATACCACACTGGTACACAGTTCACATAATCATGTACACTGCATCAGAGATATCATTAATAAGATACAAGGTGTAAGCAAGAACATCCACAAAGCAGACAAGCATGCATACAGCATTCAAGGCCAAACAAATAATACCACCTTACATAAGCAAGAGTAATGTAGGCAGTAACGCATACAAAGGTTTATATGTCCTCACCTGGACTACCGAAATTGTCCTGGGAGCAACTATCCGGTCATGCCTCGCTGACATTTGAACCTATATTGGTACCGAAACAATCATATACGATGTATAACAAGGATGATATGAAGTGCATACATGTTATATGTTCAACTACTTCGAGTTCTTCGGTAACAACCCCCTAACCCAACATGTTATATAGAAAGGATAAGGATCTAGGCCCAATCAAGTTTATAAATTTATCAGAAGATTGAAAACCATTTTAGGAACCAATTTAGTCAAGCTCAATGAAAACTTAAGTATACAAGTCACAACATGAAACTTAGAAACCAAGAACGATGTTATCCATATGTGATAATAACTTTTATATACCTCTATATATATATATTCCTAAGAACCAAGCCCATAATAAACTATGAGTAAAACCAAGTGCTGATGGCCCAACCTTACGACAAAACCATTAATCGTGACTAATCCTTTTGGGTTATAGCCTTTCAAAACCAACAATGATCTTTGAAAATAATTTTCAAGTTACTGCTCAACTGTTAAGAAAAACGTGACAGAGGCCTAGCATAGCCCTTGCATAAAGTAATGGTTTAGTAATCATTAAGGCATTCAAGGATTCAAGGACCCATGTGCAAGGCACTCGTCTAGACTTGTTACGATTACACATATACCATGTCAATCTTACATATATATATATACATATATATATATATATATACATATGTATATATATATATATACATATATATATACATATATATATATACATATATATATATATATATATCAACTCATACCTACATGACAAGTAATTGCAGAACATTGTATGAAAGGATTTATTTAATAATCGGAGTTCATTATCATTAATTCCAGAAACAAGGACCAAGCACTAGTGGCTCAAACTTAACCCACCACATCCCAAGTGTCAAGAATAAATCATTGGAAACAAGTTATTTACCATTGACAACCAAAGTGAACAAGAGCTAGCATGTATGTGTTCATGACAACTCAAGCAACTGGTGTAAACAAGTGGACAGACATACGCAAATTCTTATTGTAATATAACCTACTCCTTCCCACAATATAAGCATTTTGCTGCACGGTATATATCAACGTTTAATTATAAACCCGAACTATCATAATTACCATTGTTACTTAGTTTTGACACCGGAATGAAATTCTATATTGAAGGGTCCAAGAACGTACCGAGCACTGCAAACGCATAGGCCATAAACTTCACAAGCCTCAAGACCAAGTACCAGGTCCCAACCACAAGCAATAAAAGAGCACGCCCACTACCACCACTAACATAAACCTCGCCAGAGCAACCCGATGCAACAGCGACGATATGGCTCCTTCACCCTTAAATCGATCGCAACCCGGAACGATGGAGAACATGAGATGAGAAAGAGGGCGAGCCATGGCGGCTGGTGACTTGATGTGTGTGTGGCGGGGAGCTATAGAGTCAATGATTGAAGGATGATGATTGAGGAAGAGTGTCTGGTTAATTTGAGGAAGAGAAAAGACGAACGGCATCAGGAGAAAGAAAAGAAAAGTAAAAGGAGAATGAGACAAAGTGGTGGATTTCATACCCAAGTCAAAGGGTTAGGTTTTCCAACTGAAACAGAAATGACGTCGTTTGGCTCAATACAACGTCGTTTTGTCCAACTCCTCCCCACTCTGGTCAACACGTGAAACCCTTCTTGTTTTATGTTCTAGCTTACCCAAAACGACGTACCTTCGACAAAGCTACATCAAACCTTGTGTTTTGTGTACTAGACTCCCCAAAACTACATAGTATCAGTCCAAACTACTTCAACTTTCGTGTTTCACCCCGAAACACAAATAAATTCCAAAAGGAATCCGTTAAGGATTAATACTAATATAAAAGTAAAATCTTTGTTTTTAGGTTAATAATAATAATAATAATTTTTTTTGCCAAAATTTCTGGAAATTTCGAAAGGGTAAAATTGGAAAAAAAATTCAAAAAAGTTTCCAAAAAAAAATTCGTAGAAATTAAATACCAAAAATTCGGGGCGTTACACGTAGAGTTCTTGCTAAGATGAATGGCACTCTGACTGTCACAATGCAACACATACCTCTGTTGTGTAAAACCAAGCTCTTGCACAAACCTCTTCATCCATAGCATCTCTTTACTTGCTTCAACGGATGCTATAAATTCTGCTTCAATAGTAGACAAAGCAATACACTTCTGCAATCTAGATTGCCAAGCAACTGCTCCCCCTGCAAAGGTAATCAGATAAGCTGAAGTAGATTTTCTAGTATCTAAATCTCCAGCAATATCAGAATCAGTGTAACCCATTAAAGTAGGCTTCCCTGTTCCAAAACAAAGACTAAGATTAGAAGTACCACAAAGATACCGCATAATCCACTTCACAGTATTCCAATGCTCTCTCCCTGGATTAGAAAGAAATCTGCTAACGGTACCAACTGAATGAGCAATATCAGGTCTTGTGCAAACCATTACATACATCAAACTACCGACTGCTGATGCATAAGGAATCCGTCATATCGTCCTTCTCTTGCTCACTAGAAGGACACTGCTTCTTACTCAACTTAAGATGCACAGCAAGGGGTGTACCTACCACTTTTGCTTTATCCATTTTGAATATTTGGACCACCTTTTCAATGTAGCTTTGTTGTGATAGCCATAACTTCCTTGCTGCTCTATCACGAATAATCTTTATCCCAAGAATCTGCTTTGCTGATCCTAAGTCTTTCATGGCAAAAGACTTGCTTAACTCTTGTTTCAACTTGTCAATTCGAGAAGTATTCTTACCAACAATAAGCATATCATCAACATAGAGCAACAAAATAACAAAGTCATCATCAGAGAATTTTTGCACAAAAACACAATGATCAGAAGCAGTCTTCTTGAAACCTTGCTCTTTCATAACAGAATCAAATTTTCTGTACCATTGCCTGGGAGCTTGCTTCAAGCCATATAAACTCTTCCTCAACCTGCAAACAAAATTCTCTTTACCTTTGACTTTGAATCCTTCTAGTTGCTCCATGTATAATTCTTCTCGCAAATCATCATGAAAAAAAGTTGTCTTTATATCTATCTGTTCAACCTCAAGATCAAGACATGCTGCCAATCCCAAAACAACTCTGATAGAGGACATCTTTACAACTGGAGAGAAAATTTTTTCAAAGTCTATACCTTTCTTCTGGCTAAAGCCCTTCACAACTAACGTGGCTTTGTATCGTGGAGTAGTAACACCACTTTCGTGCTTTACTCTACAAACCCACCGATTCTTCAAAGCTCTTTTAATCATAGGTAACTTAACCAAATCAAAGGTATGATTGTCATGTAAGGATTTCATCTCATCCTTCATAGCTTCAAGCCATTCCTTCTTCTGTTCACTCTCCATGGCTTCTTTGAAACATTCAGGTTCTCCCCCATCACTCACAAGCACATACTGACTTGGTGGATACCGCGAAGAAGGCTTTTTCACTCTACTAGAAGTCTTGTGAGAAGTTTCTGCAACTTCCTCAACTATTGCATCTGTTTTACTGGCTGCTGCTTATCGTCAACATCATCCACTATATTGTCAAACAAATGTGCACCATGCTGATCATGCACTTGATCGTCAAACACATGCGCACCCTGCTGATCATCCGGAACTTGATCATCAACCGGCTTCTAACTAGCTTCTTTTCAATCGGATCATACAACCGGTAGCCAAATTCATCCAGACCATATCCGATGAAGATACACTGTCTAGTCTTGAGATCCAGTTTTGACCTTTCATCCTCAGGAACATGCACAAAGGCTTTGCATCCAAATACTTTCAAATGATCATAAGAGATATCCTTACCTAACCATACTCTGTCAGGTACATCACCATCCAATACGACAGCAGGAGATAAATTGACAACATATGCCACTGTGTTGAGTGCTTCAGCCCAAAAGGATCTTGGCAATTTTGCCTCTGTAAGCAAACAGCTGACTCTCTCAATCAATGTCGTGTTCATCCTTTCAGCTAGACCATTCAACTGAGGAGTCTTTGGAGGAGTTTTATGATGTCTAATACCTTGCTCTCTGCAATAACTATCAAATGGACCGCAGTACTCACCACCATTGTCAGTACGAATGCATTTGATCTTCTTACTTGTTTGTCTTTCAACCAAGGCCTGAAATTCTCTGAATTTATCAAATACCTGATTTTTGGTCTTCAACCCACAGCTTCCTTGAATGGTCATTAATAAAAGTCACAAAATAAAGTGCACCACCATGTGACTTGACCTTCAAAGGACCACACACATCAGAATGTATCAACTCCAGCAAAATCTGGCTTTCTGGAAGGAGGATGACTTTTGAAAGAAACTCTTTTCTGTTTCCCAGCCAAGCAATGAATACACTTGTTCAGCCTCACTGCATTTACTCCCGAAAGCAAATTCTTCTTGGCCAAACAATTCATCCCCTTTTCACTCATATGACTGAGTCTTTTATGCCATAACTCTAAAGTGCAATCACTTTCAACCAAGTTCACAGAACCATGAGCAATGGAACCTTGCATTAGGTATAAATTAGAAGACTTTTTACCTCTGGCCACAACTAAAGAACCTTTGGTGAGCTTCCACTGTCCATCACCAAAGAAATTACAGTGGCCATCATCATCAAGTCTTCCTGCAGAAATGAAATTCAAACAAACATCAGGTGCATATTTGACATTATTAAGAACAAACCTTATACCATTACCGGACTACAAATAAACTGTTCCAATGCCAACCACTCTTGTCTGATTGCCATTATCCATCTTCAATGCACCAAAGTCACCAGGTGTATAAGATGCAAAGAACTCCTTCCTTGGAGTGACATGAAATGCAGCACCAGAATCCACCACCCAGCTAGTCTCATTACATGCAAAATTGATGATATTCTCATCAAGAGTGATGAGAAGATCAGAAGCTACAGCAACAAAATTTCCATTCCTAATTATTTTTATCTTCCTTCTCTTTCTTCTTCATCTCCTTTTTCAGCTTGTAACTATATCTCTGGGTGTGCCCTACGCGACCACAAAATTCGCATTCAAAGGTCTTGTTCTTATTTCTTAATTTGTTTCTGCTTTTGCTCGAACCTCTGTGACAACCTTTAAACTTTTCTCTGCCCCTCTCTTGAACAATAAGAATATCAGATTGTGATGATGAAGTTGAACCCTGAGATCTTCTTCTCGACTCTTCATTCAAAACACCACTTTTAACATACTCCATTGTCACAACACCACTAGGAGCAGAATTGGCTAAAGAAATACGAAGAGTCTCCCAAGAATCTGGCAAAGTGTTCAACAACCAAAGTCCCTGTATCTCTTCGTCAAACTTAACTCCCATTCCAGTTAACTGATCAAGGATACCTTGAAAATCATTCATATGATCTAAGATAGAGCCACCTTCCTTGTATTTCAAATTCATCAACTGCTTCAACAAGAATAACTTGTTGTTGCCTGTCTTTGAAGCATACAATGTCTCCAGCTTATCCCACAAACTTCTGGCATGTGTCTCATTAACAATGTGATTCAAAACATTGTCTTCTACCCATTGCCAAATATAGCTACAAACCTGTTGGTGCTCGAACTCCCAATCCTCGTCAGACATAGAATCAGGGTTCTTGGAACCAAACACTAGCAGATGCATCTTTTTCACAAACAAAAGATCTCTCATCTTACCTTCCCACTTGTGGTAATTAGCTCCATTCAAACATACCATCTTACTGGCATTAGCCTCCATATTCAGTTCAGTTATACAACTGACAACCAAAGCTCCGGTACCAGATGTTGGGAAGTAAACCCGGATAACAGTATACACAGCGAAATAGATATCAAATTATCCAACAAAAACTTCCCTAGCAACTGAATACCAAGGAAGCAAGCAAATTGCAGCAAAATAATATCAACAAGCAAACCAATCAACAACCACAAGAGACACCAAATTTTTACGTGGAAAACCCCTTCAAATCGAAGAGTAAAAATCACGGGACCCAAGGTCCATCAAATCAACTCCACTATGTCAAAAGTATCTTACAAAACCTCCCTCCAAAAGGTACTAATAGCACCACCAAAAAGAGAGTGTAGATAACAACACTACAACAAAGAACAAGAAGAGTTACAGAGAAATTCACCAAAAGCTGCAGCTGAATTTCGACCTCCCAAAGTAACAACTACACAACTCCAAATTCGATCTCCACCGTTCAGATTGTAGACGAACGTGTCCGAAACCTCCTGACAAAATTTTAGCTTGATCCAACGGTTAACAAAATGGAAACGTGACTTTGAACAAAGCTGCACAGAATAGAAAAAGTTGCCGCAAAACCTAAACTTTCTCTGTTAACGAAAAAACTTCTTGTCTATAGTGTTTTCTGAAAACCTTAAACTTATTTTCAGACATAGTATAATATATATGCTAGGTATAGTGGGTTCTAAAGATGGACCAATCCATATTGGGCTATTTTCACATAGGAGGGAACCCCAAAAACCCAACAACCCAAACTGGTGGTGAAAGAAATTAAAGATAGAAAGCTTTTCGATGAAACTATTTGGGCTTGTTTTCCCAAAATTTTAATAAACAAAGAATTCTGGGAGAAATGTTACAGGATTTGTCGAGGACAAACAATGGGAGCTTGAGCAACTTGAATAAAATAGTGAGCCTACTTAAAGAAAAGCTACAAGGCAAGAAATTTCTGCTTGACGATGTCTGGAATGAGAAACTTCAGGACTAGGAGAGCTTGAAGAATGATTTGTCAATTGTTAGTGGAAGCAATGGGAATGTCATAATAGTTACCATACGAAAACCAAAAAACTGCATCAATAATGGAAACTTCACTTGATCGTAGGCATGAGTTGAAAAGACTGCAGGATGAGGAGTGTTGGTCTATTATTCAGAAAATGGTGGAGTCTGGGAATGATAAGGCATCCATATCCGGAAACTTAGAGGTCATCGGAAAAGATATTGCAAGGAAATGTGGAGGTGTACTATTAGTTGCATGGATATTGGGAGGATTGATGAAAAACTTCAAAGAGGAAAGTGATTGGTCGGCAATTAAAAACAACCCTGTCTTGGATCCAAAAGGGAATAATGTTGAAATTTTGCCTATATTAAAGCTGAGTTTTGATCATTTGCCTTCTTACTTAAAGCCATGTTTTGCATATTATGCTATATTTCTGGAAGATCATTTCATTGAGAAAGAACAATTAATCCAACTGTGGATGGCTGATGGACTTCTTGGAACAGCTAGTGAACAAAGTATGGAAGATAAAGGCAATCGGTATTTTAATGAATTGCTAGCAAATTCATTCTTCCAAAATGCTGAGGAGGACTGGCTGCTTCCTGAGATCAAAAGCTGTAAGATGCATGACTTGGTGCATGAGCTCTCATTGTCTATTTCAAAACCAGAGGTGTTGAATTTGAATGCGCATCCTAATTTTGGAGAGGATACATCTTCTAATGTTCGCCATTTGAATTTTGTGTCTGATGAGAAAATGGCAAAAGCATTTCCAATTATGGACTGCGCCAGAAGGTTGCGTTCAGTATTTACAAGAGGCAATAATGCTATTGTAAAATCAGGGAGATTTGGAAGTCCTCTCCGTTAGTAATATGCCCAAAAGCCAATCTATGGATGATTGTATTCATGTGTACATATTTGAGGTTATGCCTATATATATGATTATGAGATAATCTTTTGCACGTATATATACAACCCCAGTGTATATGTATTTGATATGTATATTCTTAAAGGTCCCTAGTCGTTTATTGTTATGGTTGGGTTGTAATAATAAAATAAGGCTAGCGTATGTTGAGGATTGTATGAGTTACGAATTCTACATACGGGTACAAGATGGGGATCTTGTTGACCGGACCGACCCACATAAGAACGCTACATGGAACGTTATATGTATGTCGATAGCGTTTCTTATAGATGTATTGTCCTTCGACCTGAGATCATCAAGGTATC
>JAKUCV010000824.1:3570-14434 GCA_028386065.3 Turnera subulata
AATAACCGAGTCCCGCAGTCCTCGGCGGAAGTCCCGCAGTCCTTCCTATAACAAATCAACTGAGTCCCGCAGTCCTCAGCCGGGAGTCCACGCAGTCCTCCCTATCATATCACAAATCACAGGGCGACTACCATCTGGCCGTACCAATACCTGTCACGTGACAACCTAGATGTCTAGATGTTATTACCACCGTTTATTATTATTTCTTATTCCACTGTCCAACAGTAACTCATCATTTTCACGTTCTCGAGCAGGCTATCAGCCTCACAGCTCCTCTAGGAAACCAATCACAATGTTGCATTATCGGGTCACTGTCACTATTAACTCAAATATCTCGTATCTCGTATAAACATCACAAAGTTCACATCAACATCACAAGGTCCAATAATCAAACACAGTAGTCAACAAACACATAACAATAATCACAACAGTGGCCAGCAATAACATGATAAGCACAACAAGATAGCATATAAGAAAAATGATCAATCAAACATTCGGGGTACCACGGGCAGCATACCGAGTTTATAAGTTTATATCCTCACCTGATACTCCATAGAAGCCGATATCTGGTTAAGCCTCGATATCCCTATATTTAGAACAACGGAACTCACTTACAAAGCACATCAAGAATGATCATGCATGATGCCGATTTTAGTATTTATTATACGGCTTGCCTTATATCATATTTATTTTATTATTTCAATAATTTCCTTTACTACGAAATTAGCGTTTCCAATTAATTGAGGATTAGCTCGTTATATGTTTTCAACCGATTTACTAGTTATACTTAATTTTAAATTAAAACTAAAATCGAGCATTCAAGCCGATATACCGGCCCTATAGTTGCTAGTGACAAGATAATACATGTGTATACACTAAATAATCATATATGACCATATATATTGGTTATTAATTAGTAACTCAAATTTATAGCTCAATTCCCTATAAAATAGAAATTGAAGTCAATAAATAAGAGTAGAATTGAAAATAAATTATCATGGTCCTTTATATAACATTAGCCCAAATAGAACCGTAGAAATAATTACAATAGGTCTTCTCCCCTTTTTTTTTTTAATAGCCCATACGAATGTTAAATATAACCTAACTTAGATAAAGTTAAGCATAAAATCATAAGTAAGTATTTATTTAATTAGATTAAATCATTCGGTTAATTAAAGCCAGTTTAAAGTCCGAGTCCGTTAATATAGTTCGGGTTTGTTTAGTGTTGCACATGGATAGTCCAAGGGTCCGGGGTTTTACCCAAAGTCCATTTTCGGCTCGCCGGAGAATTCCCGAGACATCGCCGGAAAAATCCCGAGGCTGCCGGATTCCGGCCAGCACTGTTCCCTTCCACAGTAACTCCGTGTTTACTATTCATCAGCCATCAAAGTTCACTCCACCGTGCCATCAACCAAAATGTGACTACCCACCTCCACAACAACATCAACAGCGACATCATCGTCTGCCACTACCACAAATTCCACAAACACACAATTTAATCCTAGCTTAATTGGTCTCAGACCGTTCAATACATTGAAACCCAATTAACAACAAACCTTAGCGAAATCAAGAGTAAAGGATGCGAAGAGAAGTAAGAGGAGGAGCGGCCGGAGACTTACCCAGTCGTGGCTGCGGTGACTGCTTGGCGACAAGGGTGAGAAGGAGGGTGGAGGGTCGGCTCGGCAAAAACCGAGGGAAGGAAGAGAGGGCAGGGGCGTCTCTGTCATCGGCGGCTCTGCGTGCAGGCGGGGCGCTAGCGGTAGATCGGTGGGGTGGCGGTGCAGAGAGGAGCAGAGAGAGGAAGGGGAAGCGGCGAAGAAAACAGAGGAGAAAGGGAGGAGAGGCGGTAGCGAGGTCGGCTCCCGGTGATGGCCACGAGCGAAGGTAGAGGGAAGAGATGTCGGCGGCAGTTCGTCGCTGGGCTGCTGTGGGTGGCGGTGTGAGGCGAGCAGAGAGGCTGCAACGGAGTCAGGGGAAGGTCGATTGGGGCGGCAGCAAGGTAGAGGGAGAAGGCACGGGCCCGTCTCGGTCGAATCGACGCTGCAGGTGACAGGGGCGGAGCGACCTGCTCAGCGTCGGCGGAGGAGGATGGAGGAACGGGGCAGGGGCGGCGACGATTGAGCATGGGGCAGAGGGAGAGGGAGGTTGGTGGCCGGTGTGGTTGTTGGTGGCGGGGGTTGCGCGAAAAGAAGGAGAAGATGAAGAAGAGATGATGGAGGTGATTCGGATGGTGGCGGTGGTATCAGAGGCGGTGTGGACGCGGGGAGGAGGAAAAAGAAAAGAGAAAGAAAAGAAGAGAAGAAAGAAAAAGAAGAAAAAGAAAGGAAGGGTAAGGGTAGCAGGGCATGGTGCTCGGGGAAGAAGAGAAGAGAAAATAAAAAAAAGAATGAAAAAAAGAAGACAAAAGAAGAAAAGAAAAGATGGAAAGAAAATAAGAGTGGGCCGGTTGGTTTAAAAAAAATCAAGAGACAAGAAGTAGTGGAGGAAAAAGGAGAAAGAGAAGAAAAAAATAAAAAATAAAATATCTATCTATTATTTTCTGGAAAAATCTAATCCTGCAAAAGACCTACATGCCCTTCATGCTTCTCTTGTGTTCCAAAATATCCTAGGGGCATAATCGTCTTTTCCAAATTCCATCCCAGTCCGAAAATACAACTTAGGCTCGAAAAATCCAATTAACTCTCCCGAGCGTTGCCCAAGTCTCGGAATTGAAAACCGAGGCTCGGTTGGCCGTGTAGAATTCTCGAAAGTTATTTCCGAAGCTCGAAGATACTCCAAACGTCGTATATCCTTGGCAATCGAAATGAAGCTCGGTTACTCCCGGTAAAACTCGGAAAACTCGGTGCGGTAGAATTCATGATTACAACGATAGAATCTATTTACCGTTGTAAGAGTTAAAACGACTCGGTAAAATCTCAAAAATTTTACCCGGGTCGTTACAAAATAAATAAATTATTTTGAAGAAAAAAATTAAATTAAAAAATAGAATATAAATAACAAAAATAAACAAAATAAACTATTTAATAATCATATAAATAATACTTAATTTTTTATATTTAAACATACATCAGTGAGTCCCGAAACAAAAAAAATATAAATTAATCAATAAAAGAAAAAATCAAAATAATTAATAAATAATAAACGAAACATAAAAAATAAGAGTGTCATTTCCAAAAATAAAAATCAGGAAAAAAAACTAAAAAAAACTATTATTACAAAGAAAGAACTGAAGCGCCCTGACCCGTATTTACCGTATAGGGTAAACACGTGCCAGAACTGTTCTTACTACAGTAGCAGACAGTACATACAAAATATAATACAATACACGCAAACCACAAATACAATATTCGACACCCGACCTCGGGGTCCATTATTCAAGCCAACATTCCAATCTGTTCAACATCAAATATAATACAGCAGCAACAGCAAATTCACAATAGAAAGACAAGCAGCGGAAGACTAAAATGCAGATGCAGCGGTGTATGGATCCGGGTCAGGTGGAGAAGTAAGCAGCAGCCAACGAACATCGTACCTGAACTACGATCAACCAAACCTACGGGATGAAACCCCGCAGGCGAAGGGTGAGTCCGAAGTGCTCACCGACGAAAGATAAACAAAGATATATTCAACCATAATACCTTCGAAGCAAACACAACAATCATAACAATAAGCTCGAACAATCTCAAAGAAAGACAAGCAGCGGAAGACTAAAATGCAGATGCAGCGGTGTATGGATCCGGGTCAGGTGGAGAAGTAAGCAGCAGCCAACGAACATCGTACCTGAACTACGATCAACCAAACCTACGGGATGAAACCCCGCAGGCGAGGGGTGAGTCCGAAGTGCTCACCGACGAAAGATAAACAAAGATATATTCAACCATAATACCTTCGAAGCAAACACAACAATCATAACAATAAGCTCGAACAATCTCAACATAAGAAAATTACCATAACAATTATACCAAGTCCAAAAGAATGCTTAATTATTTTTATTACCAATTTTATCTTCCGGGCCCCGTCACTGGACAAGCTAGGGTCGTACCTGGTTATTAACTAATTCTGGATGCCAGGCCCCACCACAATCCGGGATCAACATCCCCATATCTCAAATCCGGGATCAACATCCCAATATCTCAAATTCGGGATCAACATCCCAATATCTCAAATCCGGGGTCAACACTCCAATATCACAAATCCGGGGTCAATACCCCAACCAACAAACCCTCTGGCAAGACACCACAGAACTAGTCTCTAACCATCTAGTCGTACCACTACTTTCCAAGTGACAAATATATCATCATCTCAAATTCCAGTTCAATTCCTTTACTCTTCCATCATTTACCCATTTTCCAATTACCTCAGATTAATCCAAATCTCACTCAATCATCAATCACCAATCTTTCACATTAAACAGTCCAACAATATTTCCATCACAGCATATACAAAACTAACACATTTCTACAGCAGCATCAACGATTCCATAGCAATCATGTAACAGTCAACAATCATTCCAGCAGATCAATCTAACAACATAAATACACATACAACAAGGGTACACACACAGCATTATGGGCACATATCAGGGTTTATCTATCCTCACCTTAGCCGATATCAAGTTTGGAACTGTCCAGCTGACTCCAAGTCCGGCTCCTCAGGTATCAGCTCGTTATCAACTCCTATATCAACAAATATTATGCACATATAAGTGGTATGCAATGTCATGCTACTACTGTATTTACGAAATTAAATACTGACTCGTCTCGGTTACTTCCCCGGGTTATTTCTATTATTGTCATAATTCACCATTTAATTACATAGGTCGGAAATATTTTACCATAACTATATCCGGTTATTATCCCGGTACGTATCTATTTTGATAATATCCTTTCCAGTTTATTTCTATAAGTATGTACTTTCCAAAATATTATTGTTCACCGTATGTATACATATTCTGGGGTATTTATTTTCCCTTAAATATCCGTATATCACCTAAATTATTCCAATTATACCAATATAATCATTTATTTTGTTTTTACTATTTTTCTTCATTTCAGATTTTATTTTTCCCCTTTTTCTCTTTTTTTTTTAAAAACTGGGCTGGGCCCGTGAATAGTGCTGGCCAGGCCTGTACAGTACCAGGCCCAGACCTCAAGCTGAGGCCCAGGCGCTGGCCCGCGTGGCCGAGCCCAACCAGCCAAGAGCCCAAGCCCATGCCACCCCCTAACCATACCAGCCCATCCTGCGACCCGGATCCATGACCCGGACACGGGCGGGTCTGCTCCTGCACCGACGGGTCACTGGCCGGATCCACCTTGGCGTAGCTCACCTCGCGGGATGATTGCGGTCTGGCGGAGCGACTCGAGGCGGCGCAGACGAGACGACGGCACGGCGACAGAGGGGCGGTGGCACAAGGGAAGACCGTCGTCGGCTGCAAGTGGTTGCTGGTGGCGGTCGCGTGGATCTGGCGGCGCGGTTGCTGCAACCTCGGCGACAGGAGAGGAAGCGGCGTGGTGGTGCTGCAGCGACGGCACGGGACACGAGCAGGGGAAAAGATGGTGGCGTCGGCGAGGAAGAGGGAATGAAGGTGGTGGCAGCGGTGGCGAGGTGGCAACAGCCCCTCCCTCCTTTCCCTTTTCTTTTTCTTTTCTTCTCTTTTTTTTTTCCTCTTCTTCCCCGGTTCTTTCTTTTTGTTCTCTTCTTTTTTTTTGTTTTTTTTCTTTTTCCTATTGTTTTTCTGGTTTTGGTTGAAACGGATAAAAAACTGGGTTTGTTGTTGTTTTTTTTTTTTGAATTTGAGAAGAAGGGAAGATATGAGTTTGGGCGGTGGATTGCAGTGGAGAATTGTAGGGAATGAGTGATACGTGAGAAAGAAAACAGGGGAGAGGTAGGTTTTTAACGAGGTACATCACAGACAAAATTTCACGTGCCCACAGGAAGCAAATCACAGACTGCACAGTAAAGGCATCTTCACTATGCTGAAATACTGTGCACCGTCTGGACTGGAAAAACTAATGCACCCCCTTGACTTATTCCTGGCCCGATATTTCGGGGTTAATCTCGGTTTTTCTCGACATTCCTGGACCCGAAAAATTCCAATTTTGGTTCGGAAGATCCGCAGAAAAATCCTGAGCATGGGACAGGGCTCGGTTCCGGATTCCGAAGCGTAAATTACCGTTAATTAATTATTCAAGATTAATTTTAATGGTAATTAACTGTAAAAATAAATTTTACGGTGTCGGTAAAAAAATAAAAATTACCGGGGCTGTTACAGTCTACCCACCTTAAAAGAATTTCGTCCCCAAAATTCACTCCGGTGGTGCGAACAGGTGCGGATACTGGGAGCACATGTGCTCCTCAACTTCCCACATAGACTCGTTCGCAGAGTGCTTGCTCCACTTGACCTTTACCATGGGAATGACTCGACTCCTCAACTGTCTGACCTCTCTGGCAAGAATCTGCTCCGGCATCTCCGTATATGTAAGATCTTCTGCGACCTCAACATCTGTGGTAGTAACCACATGGCTCGGATCAGATCTGTACCTCCTCAGCATGGAAACGTGGAACACATCATGAATCCGTGACAACTCCTCTGGTAAGGATAGTCTGTATGCCAAGGGTCCGACCCTTTCCACAATCTCATAGGGTCCAATGTACCTAGGACTCAGCTTCCCTCTTTTCCCGAATCTGATAACACCTTTCCACGGTGCAACTCGGAGGAAAACTCGTTCTCCCACTTGGTACTCCATCTCCCGGCGATGCTTGTCAGCATAGCTCTTCTGTCGGTCCTGTGCTGCTCTCATACTCTGCTTAACTACCTGAATCTTGTCAACAGTTTGCTTAACCAAATCTGGTCCCACAATCAAACGGAGACCTTCTTCATCCCAACATACTGGGCTTCGGCATTTCCTTCCGTAAAGAGCTTCAAACGGTGGCATGCCGATGCTGGAATGAAAACTGTTGTTGTAGGCAAACTCTGCTAAGGACAGATACTGATCCCAACTCCCACTGAAATTAAGAGCACAAGCCCTCAACATGTCCTCCAGTGTCTGGATAGTCCTCTCTGACTGTCCGTCGGTCTGAGTATGAAAAGCAGTACTGAAACTCAGCTTCGTCCCCAAAGCTGCTTGCAGACTCTTCCAGAACCATGATGTGAATCTCGGATCTCTGTCTGAGACTATGGACTTAGGAATCCCATGTAGTCTCACAATCTCTGCAACATACAGTTTTGCCAGTTTATCCAAAGTATCTGTCTGACGAATGGGAAGAAAATGAGCTGATTTTGTAAGTCAATCAACGATAACCCAGATGGCATCATGCTGTCTCCGGGTCAACGGTAATCCAACCACAAAATCCATGGTAATCATCTCCCACTTCCACTCTGGCACTGGCAAAGATCTCATCTTTCCTACTGGAGCCTGATGCTCGGCTTTCACTTGCTGACAAATTATACATTTAGCCACATACTCGGCTACATCCTTCTTCATACGTGGCCACCAAAAATGACTCCTCAAATTCTGGTACATTTTAGTGCTTTCAGGGTGCATAGCATACGGCGTCATATGTCCCTCTTCCAGGATCTGACTGCGTAGGTCACCCACACTGGGTACACATAAACGTTTCCCCAGCATCAATGCACCATCCTCAGTTATGCAAAACTTATTTTCCTTCCCACTACGAACTGCTTCCTTCAGCTTGATCAAGTCTGGATCTCCATCTTGTAATTCCACAATCCAGCCTCTCAGGTTAGACTTGACTTCAATATGGGTCAACAAAGCTCCTGTCTCATCAACTGACAAATCAACTCCCATCTTCCTTAACTCGATGAGTGAGGACATCGAGTAAGTCGTGGAAGCATCTTCTGGTTGTCTCCGGCTCAAAGCATCTGCTACAACATTAGCTTTTCCCGAGTGATACTCAATAGTACAATCATAATCATTCAGCAACTCAACCCAACGTCGTTGTTGCAGGTTAAGCTCCTTCTGAGTCATGATGTACTTGAGACTCTTATGATCCGTGAAGATCCGGCATCTCTCTCCAAATAGATAATGTCGCCAAATCTTCAAAGCAAGGATCACTGCGGCCATCTCCAGATCATGTGTTGGGTAGTTCTTCTCATGTGGCCTCAACTGTCTCAAAGCATAGGTAATCACTCGGCCTTCTTGCATCAGCACTGCTCCCAAACCAAGGCCTGAAGCATCACAAAACAGCACGTACTCCACTTCTGGCTTAGGTACTGTCAAAACTGGTGCTGTTGTCAACTTCTTTTTCAGCTCATTAAAACTCTGCTGGCAGGCATCACTCCATACAAAGGCTTGATCTTTCCTCAATAGCTTGGTCATGGGACTAGCTATCAAGGAAAAACCCTCAATGAATCTCCGGTAATATCCTGCAAGGCCAAGAAAACTTCTGACTTCGGGTACCGTCTTGGGCGGCTCCCACTCCAAAACAGCCTTCACTTTAGTAGGGTCAACCTTAATCCCATCCCCGGATACAACATGTCCAAGGAATGCAACTTCCTCAAGCCAGAACTCACACTTGCTAAACTTGGCATACAACTCCTTTTCTCGTAGCCTCTGTAGCACTACCCTCAGGCGCTCTTCATGTTCTTCCCTACTCTTGGAATAGATCAAAATATCGTCGATGAAGACTACTACGAACTTATCCAAGAACTCATTCAAGACCAAGTGCATCAAGCACATGAAAACTGCAGGTGCATTGGTCAAACCGAAAGGAACCACTGTGAACTCAAAATGCCCATACCGAGTATGGAAGGCCGTCTTCGGTATGTCCTTCTCTGCAATCCTGACCTGATGGTAGCCAGATCAAAGATCAATCTTAGAGAACACTGTAGCTCCCTGTAGCTGATCAAAGAGGTCATCAATCCTGGGAAGCGGGTACTTGTTCTTCACTGTCACCTTGTTCAGCTGTCGGTAGTCCACGCACATCCGCAAACTACCATCCTTCTTCTTCACAAAGAGGACTGGTGATCCCCAAGGTGATGTACTAGGTCTGATGAAACCCTTCTCAAGCAGCTCATCCAACTGCTTCTTCAACTCCTGGAGTTTTGTCGGTGCCATCCGATATGGTGCCATTGAGATAGGTGTCACTCCTGGCATCAAATCGATGGTATACTCGACTTCTCTGTCAGGTGGCAATCCTAGCAGATCCTCTGGAAACACATCTGGGAACTCCCTTACAACTAGGATGTCCCCCAAAACTGGAGTCTGAACTTCTTCACCCTTGACATGGGTCAACAAAGCATCTGGATCCAATGTCTTCATTTCCACCTCCTGGTGAGCAGAGATACTACATGTAGCAGCAGCTCTCCCAATACTTGTCAACAAAATCTTATGTCCAGCTTCGGAAGTCAACAGCACTTCCTTGGTTCGACAGTTCACCATAGCTCTGTACTTGGACAACCAATCCATCCCCAAGATGATGTCAAAACCTCCCATATTCATCACAATCAACCGTGCAAGAAATACCTCGCTATTGTATGAAAGCGAAACATCTCTGCACACATGGGTTAATCTGACTACTATACCCGTAGGTAACCTAACCCTCATTGGACAAGCTAAACTCTCTCCCATACAGTTATGTAGTATTGCAAAGCTCTGAGCAATAAATGAATGTGTGGCACCAGGGTCTATCAATGTATAAGCAGTACTACCAAAAACTGTAAAGGTACCTGCTATAACATCAGCATTCTCTGGATCCTCCGCAGCAGTGATCACAAATGCTCTCGGCACTGCAGTACTCTGGTTCATGGCTGACTGGGTCCTAGCAGGAACAGCTCCACGTCTGTTAGCACAATAGCCCTTCGCTAGAGGGAGGGTGAATAGCGATAATCGAGTAAAAACGAAATAAGCAGGAATTAAATGCGGAATTAAAAGAATGAAGGACACAAGAAATTTATTTTGGTTCACACACACTCTACTAGTGTGGCTAATCCAGCCCTTCAAGTCTCACTTGAAGATTTCACTATCTACGTTAAGCTTACGGGTGCTTAACAAACCGTTACAACCTAGGAATTCTAGTCACAAGAATCCTAAACCCCGAAAGTTCAAGTCACATGAACTTCAGCTCTCTTGCTTGAAGATGTTAGAACCTATATCTTCATGGTTCACTCATTACAGGTTTTGATAAATGACAAACCAAGATCAAACCAAGATCATAACCAAGATGAAGCAAAAAGAAATCAAGCAAACAAGTACTCAACCAAAGTGATCAAGAATTCAAGTGAAGATATGATCAAGAGTTGAAGTGCAAAGAAGAGCAAGAGAAGTTAGGACCCATTTGTACAAGGTAAAACACTCAACTTCTCTTAGGCATTGACTCAAACAAAACACATTTCAATCATACAATTCATTAGCATGTTTTCAAACATAAAGATGTGTTTTTAGTCCAAAACATCGATGTTGTGAAAACAAACATCGATGTTCTGTTTTCCATGTTTTTCAAAATATTGGCAGTAGCTCTAAAACATCGATGTTGGATTACAAAACATCGATGTTCTTGTGACCGTTGGTCAAAACATCGATGTTTACAATCCAACATCGATGTTCATGAAAACTTGTCGTAGAAATAGAATTTTGCCGAAGCCAAAAAACATCGATGTTGGCTAATCAAACATCGATGTTTCATACAACATCGATGTTTCATTTGCCAACATCGATGTTCTTGCATAAACCTTTTTCAAAAGAATTTTGCCGAACCAAAATAACATCGATGTTTGGATTCAGAACATCGATGTTTTAGTTACCGTTAGCCCAAAATTCAAATTTTATGGGCAAAACATCGATGTTCTACTTTAAAACATCGATGTTTAAGGCATGGTTCAGACAACTTTTCAGCACCCACTAAG
>JAKUCV010000825.1:0-10534 GCA_028386065.3 Turnera subulata
CATACACTGAAAGGGAGGTTTGTTCCCTTGTAGCTACTCATAGGAAGAGTGATTTTCTTTCCTTGAGAGAAGTCTTGAAGTGAGGTATCTTCAAGCAAGTGTGTAGGATTCTTGTGATTAGAATTCCTAGGCTGTAAACGGTTTGTTAAGCACCCGGAAGCTTAACGGTAGATAGTGAACTCTTCAAGTGTATCTTGAATAACTGGATTAGCCACAAATTAGTTGTGTGTGAACCAGTATAAAAATCTCTTGTGTCCTTCTATTTTTCAATTCCGCACTTCATTTCCTGCAAAGTTTTTAATTTTCGATCATAAGCTATTCACCCCCCCTCTAGCTTAAGTCTATTGTTCCTAACATCAATAAACACAATCACAAATTTATCGAGATACTGCTTAAACACCCGATTCATCAAGTCCATAAATGCTGCTGGAGCATTGGTCAGACCAAACGGCATCACCAAAAATTCATAATGCCCGTACCGTGTCCGGAAGGCTGTTATCCGCACATCTTCCTCCTTGATCCTCAACTGTTGATAACCTGACCTCAAGTCAATCTTCAAAAAATATCTTGGCCCTTGCAATTGATCAAACAAATCATCGATGCGAGGCAATGGATATTTATTACGCACTGTCAGTTTGTTCAATTGCCGATAGTCAATACACATCCTCATCGAACCGTCCTTCTTTTTAACAAACAAAACCGGAGCACCCCATGGGGACACACTAGGCCTGATGAATCCCTTATCCAGCAAATCTTGTAGCTGAGTTTTCAACTCCCGCAATTCTGTAAGGGCCATTCGATAAGGTGTAATTGACACAGGTTCTGCCCCGGGCACAAGCTCAATGCCAAACTCAATCTCACGTTCTGGAGGTAACCCCGGCAAGTCATCAGGAAAAACATCAAGAAACTCATTAACAACAGGAACTTAATTAATTGAAATTTTCGGCTCACCTACACTAAGAACCGATGCCAAATACAAGCAATCTGTTTGCCGAGCCGCCCGAGTTGCTTTCACCGCAGAGATCAATTGAGGTTGAGAAGAAAACAAACTTCCCTCGGAAAATAAATTTTGGTTCCCCAGTGGGCTGAAACTTCACCCTTTTACTTGCACAATCCACACGGGCACCGTACCGGGACAACCAATCCATGCCCAAAATTACGTCAAAGTCAACCATTGGCAACAATAGCAAATCCACCGGCAAATGACGCTCCATCGCACAAATATCACATTCACGGTACACTCTATCCACATTAACCCGCTCATCAAGTGGCGTATAAACAACCAACGGGCTCCCAAGAACATTAGGGGCTCCCTCAAAATACTTGGCAAAATGTGAGTTAACAAAGGAGTGCGTACAACCCGTATAAGTTAAACACAAAGCAGGACATGAATTAACTTTCAATATACCTGTCACAATGGTGTTGGAGGCTTTGGCATCCTCCTGGGTCATGCAAAACACACGTGCTTGCCCTTGTCCCGGTTGCCACTTCTTGTAAGCATCTCTTTCTGCCCTTGGTGCACTAGGCGCCGGTTCATTCGGAACAGGCCCTTCGAGGACATACAGTTTCTTTTCTTGCCTGAGGATAATCCTCAGATTGCGATACCACTTTAGGAAATTGTTTCCATTAAGTTTCTCCTTCTCAAGGACTGATCGCAATGACAATGTACCTGTGTTTTGTGCCATGATAATTCTACAACAAAGATCAACTCACACAAATAAGAGTCATGCATACATAAAACATTTAACAAGGAATTTAATTAAATGATGCTCCTACTATGAATCAATAAAATGATAACAAGTAGGCCAAGATCCATATTTCACTACAACATAAGTCAGCTTTGGCTGATAAACCTACATCATAGCTATTTAGGTAGACAACTCTTGTCAATTACATCTCTATGTAACTCTTGGATAGTTGAGTGAACAACACCTTGTCCAAGTCTATCTTATAGACATTGCTCAACCCTTGCCTCTAGGTCCTTAATCCTATTAAGATAACCTAGTTAAGTCCACACCCACAATAAGCAATCGAGATATTACAATTATCCACTCGCACCTTCTTAGGATAAACAATGGCACCTTGCTTTGGCAAAAACTACCTATTGTTGATCTTAAGCTTGATGAGTGCTTATCATGGAAGGCAACTAAGAACTTAATATTTACATCAACATATGTTCATACATCACATGCATATAATCAAAAATTCATACATTGATGTTTTGTAAATTTGGAAACCAAAAATACATGTGAACATCGATGTCTAACTTGAACATCGATGTTTTGAGAATCTGATTCTCCCAACTACTTGGCAGCACTCAGTATTTCGGCCATATCCAGAGCTGTAGAGCTCGGTTTGGTGGAATCTTGGTGTCCCTGGAAAGCTAAGAAGTATTTCTACAACTTTTCTGTTCAGGCCAGACACCAATTCGGCCTCCTTCTGCCCCGAATTCGCTGTTGAAGTCACTAGATTCCAGAACATCGTTGTTGTAGGTATCATATACCTTTCAAGCACCCTTGTCGAACTCATTCGACTTTCTACCAAAACACACTTTGATTGATATCACATACCAATCAAGTGCCTGATATCAAAACACTTTTTGACAAAAATAACTTCAACATATATCACATATACAAACGAATTCAGCATAACACATACAAAATGAATTCAGCATATCACATACACCAAATTGAACTTAACATATCACATACATTAAGATGAACATATCACATATGCACAACAATTCGGTTTAGAGCTTCACAAGAGGCTCCGCTACCACTGTAAGTTTCCCTAGAGCTATTATGACATTCATAACAAGCACAACAAGCAGCGGAAACAAGGGAAACTATCCAAGAACCAAGTGAAGCATGCATAAACCGAATAACAATTTTTACATACCTGGAAGGTTAGGATCTTTCACCTAACTTGTGTATGGAATCAGCAAGAGCAAGACAACGGCCTGGCTCCTCTACGGTATCCACACGAACCGTGATTGGCTTGGAATCGTCTCACGAATCAAGCCTCGAGCTCCCCGGACTGATGTGCTAGCAACAAGAAAACCGGGTGCCTTTTGTGTGTGTGGTTTTCTTCTATCTTTCACAAGGAAGAAGAAGAAGAAGAGGAGGTGTTTTTGGTGCTGTCAAAAACGTGCAAAGAGAGGGGAGGGAGCAGCAAATATGATCAGATCACTTAGCCACTCTAACCCCTCAATTAGTGCATAAGTAAATGGCCAACACTAATGGCCCACGATAATGACACTTCATTATCATGTCCACCATTAAGCCATAAGCAGACATAAACACTCCTCTCCACTAATCTCTGGTCAATAATTCTGATAATTATTGTCCCAAAACGACCCTGGTTCAACCATGGTCCAACCACGGTTCAACCACGGTCCAACCACACCCGGTCCAACCATGGTCCAACCACGGTTCAACCAACTGCTCGAATCAACAGTTCTTTGTGTGTGACCCTGTAGGCACTTGTAACGTCCGGCAATAATTGTAAAATCTCATTTTACAATTATAAACAAAGAGCGGCGTCTAGCAACACATCATTGTTACCCGAACGACAAGATCGGTACTGATTCTCTATGCCTCAGAACATGTCATCGTCCTTTCGTCCCATTACCAAGATCAAACACGAGACATGGAATATGTCAATCTCGTATATGTTTAATCTATGTTTCTTGATCCCCGAGTTAACTGTATAAAACGGATACCCGCGATATCACCATATCACCTAATCCGAGCATGGCCATGCATTTAACAGTTCAACTCTATCAAGAAACCATCTGATAATATACCCGTTATATGGGTCGGACGAATCCCCTCTTGATCAATCAAAACCCACTACATACTCATCATATACCCAATGACTACCCTTATGTCCACCCAGTTACGGATGACTAGGAATAATATCAAAGTACATGACTCATATGTTGGATACCTTGACGATCTCAGGTCGGAGGACAATACATCTATAAGAACCACTAATGACATACATATAACGTTCCATGTAGGGTTCTTATGTGGGTCGGTCCGGTCCACAAGTTCTCTAACTTGTACCCGTATGTAGAATCCATATCACATATAAATTCTCAACATACGCTAGTCTTAATTTATTATTACAACCCATCCGTAATAATAACCGACTAGGGACATTTAAGAATACATCAAGTATAAACTAGGGTTATAAATATGTGCAAGCAATTATCTCATAATCATATTTATTGGAATAACCTCAATGTATATACATGACTACAATCATCCATAGATTGGCTTTTGGGCATATAACTAACAATCTCCCACTTGCACTAAAGCCAATCATACATGTATCTAATACCTATGGATGCGCAATGACCATCATGCTTCTGCTGCGTGAGTGGCTTCGTCAAGGGATCTGCTACATTGTTCTCAGAAGGAACTCTGCACAGCCTGACATCGCCTCTATCTATGATCTCTCGAATAAGATGATAGCGTCGGAGAATATGTTTGGATCTTTGGTGGAATCTAGGTTCTTGAGCTTGTGCGATTGTTCCATTGTTGTCACAATAGAGCTCAATCGGACTCTCAATACTAGGAACCACCCCAAGTTCAGTTACGAACTTCTTGATCCAAACAGCCTCTTTCGCTGCATCTGAAGCTGCAATATACTCAGCCTCGGTTGTAGAATCTGCAACTGTCTCTTGCTTAGAACTCTTCCAGCTTACAGCTCCACCTCCAAGACAAAACACATATCCTGATTGCGATCTGAAGTCATCCCTATCGGTTTGGAAGCTAGCATCGGTGTAACCCTTTACAACGAGCTCATCAACGCTTCCGTAAACCAGGAATGCATCCTTAGTCCTTCTCAAGTACTTAAGGATGTTCTTAACCGCTGTCCAGTGACTCTCTCCGGGATCAGATTGGTACCTGCTCGTAACACTCAGAGCATAAGCGACATCCGGTCGAGTACATAGCATGGCGTACATGATAGATCCTATTGCCAAAGCATAAGGGATCTGACTCATCCGCTCTCTCTCTTTAGATGTACTAGGACATTGAGTCTGTGAGAGAGAGACGCCATGTGACATAGTCAAGAATCCCTTTTTGGAATTCTCCATGCTAAACCTCTTTAGCACTTTGTCAATATACGTACTCTGACTTAGCCCGAGAAGCCTTTTGCATCTATCTCTATAGATCTTTATGCCTAACACATAGGCAGCTTCTCCTAAGTCCTTCATTGAGAAGTTCTTTCCTAACCAAGCCTTTACAGACTGTAGTGTCGGAATGTCATTCCCAATTAGCAGAATGTCGTCAACACATAACAACAAGAAAACTATTGTGCTCCCACTAACCTTCTTGTAAACACATGGTTCATCTTCATTTTTTATGAAACCAAAATCTTTGATTACATCATTGAACCGAAGATTCCAACTCCTTGAAGCTTGCTTAAGTCCATAAATGGACCTTTGCAACTTGCATACCATATTGGCATTCTTTGGATCGACAAAACCCTCAGGCTGTGTCATATACACATCCTCTAGAAGATTTCCGTTAAGGAAAGCGGTTTTGACATCCATTTGCCAAATCTCATAATCATAGTATGCAGCTATAGCCAACAGAATCCGAATGGATTTAACCATGGCAACTGGTGAGAAGGTTTCATCGTAGTCTATACCATGAACTTGTTTGAAACCTTTCGCAACCAACCGCCCTTTATAGGTAATGACATTACCATCCATGTCGGTCTTTTTCTTAAAGACCCACTTGCACCCTATGGGTTTTACCCCTTCGGGTGGATCAACCAAGGTCCATACCTTGTTTTGATACATGGATTCCATTTCCGAATTCATGGCTTCTAGCCACTTCTGGGAGTCCGGACCCGTAACAGCCTGCTGATAGGTAGTGGGCTCATCCTCATCTATGAGCATCACATCACCGGTATGAGTCACGAGAAATCCATATCTCTCGGGCTCATGCCGAATCCTATTTGACCTACGCGGTCCGTGTGTTACAGGAACAGGATTCTCGTCCACAACATCTTGTGGTTCCTGTTCTTGTTCCATCTCAGTCTCTAGATCTCGAACTTCTTCGAGCTCTATTTTCCTCCCACTGATTCCTCTAGAAATAAACTGTCTTTCTAGAAAAATTGCACTCCGAGCAACAAACACTTTGTGGTCGGTGGGATTATAGAAGTTATACCCTTTAGTTTCCTTAGGGTAACCTACAAATAGGCACTTCTCGGATTTTGGGCCAAGTTTATCCGAAGCTTCACGTCTTACGTAAGCCTCACAACCCCAAATCCTCATAAAAGACAAATTGGGACGCTTCCCAGTCCATATCTCATATGGCGTCTTTTCGACTGATTTAGACGGAACACGGTTAAGTGTAAAAGCAGCACTCAATAGTGCATGTCCCCAAAAGGAGGAAGGAAGGTCAGCTTGACTCATCATCGAACGAACCATGTCCAACAAGGTTTTGTTCCTCCTTTCGGATACACCATTCCATTGAGGCGTACCCGGTGGAGTGAGTTGTGATACTATACCACAATCCCTTAGATAGTCAAGAAACTCTCGGTCTAAGTATTCACCGCCTCGATCTGATCGAAGCATCTTAATACTTTTTCCGAGTTGATTCTGTACTTCATTCTTAAATTCTTTGAACTTTTCAAAGGATTCCGACTTGTGTCTCATTAGATACACATAGCCGTATCTACTGAAGTCATCAGTAAACGTAATGAAGTATTGAAAGCCACCTCTAGCCTGTGTAGACATTGGTCCGCATACATCAGTATGTATGAGACCTAATAAGTCCGAGGCTCTTTCACCTTTACCCTTAAAGGGAGCCTTAGTCATTTTGCCTAACAAACATGACTCACATGTCTCATATGATTCAAAATCAAATGAGTCTAGCAATCCATCTTTATGGAGTTGCGCAATGCGAGTTTCGTTTATATGGCCTAAACGACAATGCCAAAGGTAGGTTTCATTAGAATCATTTATTCTAACCTTCTTCGTACTAACGTTATAGATCGGCATCTCAAGGTTTAGAACATACAATCCATTGCTTAAATTTGCACCACCATAATATACATCATTGAAATAAATTGAACAACATTTGTTCTTTATTACAAATGAAAATCCTTTCTTGTCCAAACAAGATACAGAAATCAAATTTCTGCTTATGGAAGGTACAAAATAACAATCATCAAGTTCCAAAACCAAGCCACTAGGTAAAGATAGAAAATAAGTCCCTACGGCTAATGCAGCAACCCTTGCTCCATTCCCGACACGTAGGTCTATCTCACCCTTCGCCAATCTTCTACTCTTTCTTAGTTCCTGCACATTTACACAAATGTGAGAACCACATCCGGTATCTAATACCCATGATGCAGAAGTAGAAATATTAGCTTCTATAACGAAAATACCTGAAGTAGAAGTCTCACTTCCCTTCTTGTTCCTCTTTACCTCTTCAAGGTAAACTGGGCAGTTGCGCTTCCAATGGCCCGGTTTGTTGCAATGGAAACAATGTCCATCCTTTGCAACTCCACCCTTGGGTTTAAGCACATGATCACAAGGAGAAGCACAAGCACCAAACCTTTTGGCACCCTTCTTCTTCTTGTCGAACCTTGCCTTACCCTTTCCTTTGCCCTTACCAATCATCAATATGTTGGTTTTGTTTGTCCTCATTTGTTGCTCAGCTGTTCCCAACATATTGAGCAACTCGGACAAGGACTTGTCAAGATGGTTCATGTTGAAGTTCATGACAAATTGGTTGTAGCTGTCCGAGAACGATTGCAAGACAAGGTCTACAGCCAATTCCTTTTGCAAAGGAAACCCTAGACTCTCAAGGCTTTCAATGTAACCGATCATTTTCAGCACATGAGGTCTAACGGGTGATGCTTCAGCCATTCTGCATTGGAATAATGCTTTAGAGGTCTCATACCTCTCATGCCTAGCCTGCTCCTCAAAGAGCATCTTAAGGTGTTCGATCATATCGAACGCCCCCATTAGCTCATGTTGTTTCTGAATTTCAGATTCCATGGCCATAAGCATGAAGCATGCAACATCCACTGCATCATCAAGATGCTTCTTGTAAGCATCTCTTTCTGCCCTTGGTGCACTAGGCGCCGGTTCATTCGGAACAGGCCCTTCGAGGACATACAGTTTCTTTTCTTGCCTGAGGATAATCCTCAGATTGCGATACCACTTTAGGAAATTGTTTCCATTAAGTTTCTCCTTCTCAAGGACTGATCGCAATGACAATGTACCTGTGTTTTGTGCCATGATAATTCTACAACAAAGATCAACTCACACAAATAAGAGTCATGCATACATAAAACATTTAACAAGGAATTTAATTAAATGATGCTCCTACTATGAATCAATAAAATGATAACAAGTAGGCCAAGATCCATATTTCACTACAACATAAGTCAGCTTTGGCTGATAAACCTACATCATAGCTATTTAGGTAGACAACTCTTGTCAATTACATCTCTATGTAACTCTTGGATAGTTGAGTGAACAACACCTTGTCCAAGTCTATCTTATAGACATTGCTCAACCCTTGCCTCTAGGTCCTTAATCCTATTAAGATAACCTAGTTAAGTCCACACCCACAATAAGCAATCGAGATATTACAATTATCCACTCGCACCTTCTTAGGATAAACAATGGCACCTTGCTTTGGCAAAAACTACCTATTGTTGATCTTAAGCTTGATGAGTGCTTATCATGGAAGGCAACTAAGAACTTAATATTTACATCAACATATGTTCATACATCACATGCATATAATCAAAAATTCATACATTGATGTTTTGTAAATTTGGAAACCAAAAATACATGTGAACATCGATGTCTAACTTGAACATCGATGTTTTGAGAATCTGATTCTCCCAACTACTTGGCAGCACTCAGTATTTCGGCCATATCCAGAGCTGTAGAGCTCGGTTTGGTGCAATCTTGGTGTCCCTGGAAAGCTAAGAAGTATTTCTACAACTTTGCTGTTCAGGCCAGACACCAATTCGGCCTCCTTCTGCCCCGAATTCGCTGTTGAAGTCACTGGATTCCAGAACATCGTTGTTGTAGGTATCATATACCTTTCAAGCACCCTTGTCGAACTCATTCGACTTTCTACCAAAACACACTTTGATTGATATCACATACCAATCAAGTGCCTGATATCAAAACACGTTTTGACAAAAATAACTTCAACATATATCACATATACAAACGAATTCAGCATAACACATACAAAATGAATTCAGCATATCACATACACCAAATTGAACTTAACATATCACATACATTAAGATGAACATATCACATATGCACAACAATTCGGTTTAGAGCTTCACAAGAGGCTCCGCTACCACTGTAAGTTTCCCTAGAGCTATTATGACATTCATAACAAGCACAACAAGCAGCGGAAACAAGGGAAACTATCCAAGAACCAAGTGAAGCATGCATAAACCGAATAACAATTTTTACATACCTGGAAGGTTAGGATCTTTCACCTAACTTGTGTATGGAATCAGCAAGAGCAAGACAACAGCCTGGCTCCTCTACGGTATCCACACGAACCGTGATTGGCTTGGACTCGTCACACGAATCAAGCCTCGAGCTCCCCGGACTGATGTGCTAGCAACAAGAAAACCGGGTGCCTTTTGTGTGTGTGGTTTTCTTCTATCTTTCACAAGGAAGAAGAAGAAGAAGAGGAGGTGTTTTTGGTGCTGTCAAAAACGTGCAAACAGAGGGGAGGGAGCAACAAATATAATCAGATCACTTAGCCACTCTAACCCCTCAATTAGTGCATAAGTAAATGGCCAACACTAATGGCCCACGATAATGACACTTCATTATCATGTCCACCATTAAGCCATAAGCAGGCATAAACACTCCTCTCCACTAATCTCTGGTCAATAATTCTGATAATTATTGTCCCAAAACGGCCCTGGTTCAACCATGGTTCAACCACGGTCCAACTACACCCGGTCCAACCATGGTCCAACCACGGTTCAACCAACTGCTCGAATCAACAGTTCTTTGTGTGTGACCCTGTAGGCACTTGTAACGTCCGGTAATAATTGTAAAATCTCATTTTACAATTACAAACAAAGAGCGGCGTCCAGCAACACATCATTGTTACCCGAACGACAAGATCGGTACTGATTCTCTATGCCTCAGAACATGTCATCGTCGTTTCGTCCCATTACCAAGATCAAACACGAGACATGGAATATGTCAATCTCGTATATGTTTATTCTACGTTTCTTGATCCCCGAGTTAACTGTATAAAACGAATACCCGCGATATCACCATATCACCTAATCCGAGCATGGCCATGCATTTAACAGTTCAACTCTATCAAGAAACCATCTGATAATATACCCGTTATATGGGTCGGACGAATCCCCTCTTGATCAATCAAAACCCACTACATACTCATCATATACCCAATGACTACCCTTATGTCCACCCAGTTACGGATGACTAGGAATAATATCAAAGTACATGACTCATATGTTGGATACCTTGACGATCTCA
>JAKUCV010000825.1:15627-74858 GCA_028386065.3 Turnera subulata
GACATAAGGGTAGTCATTGGGTATATGATGAGTATGTAGTGGGTTTTGATTGATCAAGAGGGGATTCGTCCGACCCATATAACGGGTATATTATCAGATGGTTTCTTGATAGAGTTGAACTGTTAAATGCATGGCCATGCTCGGATTAGGTGATATGGTGATATCGCGGGTATCCGTTTTATACAGTTAACTCGGGGATCAAGAAATATAGATTAAAGATATACGAGATTGACATATTCCATGTCTCGTGTTTGATCTTGGTAATGGGACGAAAGGACGATGACATGTTCTGAGGCATAGAGAATCAGTACCGATCTTGTCGTTCGGGTAACAATGATGTGTTGCTAGACGCCGCTCTTTTTTTATAATTGTAAAATGAGATTTTATAATTATTGCCGGACGTTACAAGTGCCTACAGGGTCACACACAAAGAACTGTTGATTCGAGCAGTTGGTTGAACCGTGGTTGGACTATGGTTGGACCGGGTGTGGTTGGACCGTGGTTGAACCAAGGTCGTTTTGGGACAATAATTATCAGAATTATTGACCAGAGAATAGTGGAGAGGAGTGTTTATGTCTGCTTATGGCTTAATGGTGGACATGATAATGAAGTGTCATTATCGTGGGCCATTAGTGTTGGCCATTTACTTATGCACTAATTGAGGGGTTAGAGTGGCTAAGTGATCTGATTATATTTGCTGCTCCCTCCCCTCTCTTTGCACGTTTTTGACACAAACGATCCGCGACCAGCACCTCTCCTGCCTCAAAAAACAGACTGACTATCAGCCCGTTGTTGCCTAGGTGGTGATGCTACACTGGATGCCGTGGATGATTGCCCAGCAGGACACTCTTTGGCTATATGCCCTATCTGCCCATATATACAACACAAATTTTGCCCCACCGGACATTCCCGTGCCATATGCCCAAACTGGCCACACCTGAAACACACACTATCGGGTCTCATTGACACACTTTGAGCACCCCTGATTTGGCTAGCTTTACGACTCATCGGATTCACACTGAAGCTTGAGGCACCATAACTTGAACTGCCCCTAAACCGGGCCCTAGGTAAGCTAGTCCACAGTCCTATCTTCCCACGCCCTCGGAATTGGCCAGAACCGGCAGAAAAACTTTGTTGGCCTTGCATGTTGTCATGCCTTGTTCTCTTAGCACTTGCCTTACTCTTTCTACTTGGGTCTTCATCTCAATTTCCCGAGCTTTATCTACTGCTTCAGCATAGGAGCTAAATGGTATAGCCACCAAAGAGTTATAAATATAACCCTTCAGTCCTCCAATGAACCTTTTGATCTTCCTCCGCTTATCTGGAATCAAATGCAAGGCATACTTAGACAGGTTTGTGAACTTAGACTCATACTCTCCCACTGTCATGTTCCCTTGCCTTAGGAGTTCAAATTCTGCCACTTTTTGATCCCTAACACTCTCAGGCAGGAATCGTTCAAGAAATACGGCACGGAACTCAGTCCAGGTCCACGGTGCAGCATCAGGCATCCTCTCCCTCATTTTGGCATCATACCAATTGTTAGCTTCATCCCCCCTTAATCGAAAAGCAGCAAGATCGACTGCCCGATCATCAGTGCATTCCATTACTCGACAACATTTCCACACATCATTAAGAAAACCTTGTGGGTCTTTGTTTTCAGCCCCAGAATATGTTGGTGGGTCAAGTTTCACAAATGTCACCAAAGTTGATTCCCCGTTGTGTTCTCGTTGTACCGGGTCCTCTCTACTTTTTCGATCAGCAGCAATCGCCTCCGCGATAGTCTCAACTGCCCTGTTAACACCATTGAAACCAGCCTTCAGCACCTCCAAAGGCATCTCTTGGGAGGCATCTGAATACTCTGCTTCGCTAGGCAACTCTTCACCAGCATCCCCGGGGACATAAGTCTGATCAGCCCCATCCTTGGCATCCTGAACGGATTGCACATCTGGGGCGGCAACATCAGTAAACACTTCCTTTCCTAACTTCCTTTTTGTCGGCATACCTGCACACATTGCACAAGAAAACCAACATATAAAAGGCAGCTCTCACCATCCCACGGTCTCTAATGATGGGTAACAGCCTACGGAAGCACATCAACCCTATGCCCCTTAACATATAACCATGCTCCGTTACCAAGTTTGTCACGCCCCTTCAATGCGTGACCGGCCAGGCACCCAATGCAACCAAGAGGTCAGCATAGGGCACCCAAAGGCCTAAGCCAAGTTCCGGGCAGAAGTTGGCCCGACGGGCAAAAGTGATTAATGCGCAGCAAACATCCACAAATAACATAGTAAGAAGTACGGATTCAAACACACAACAGCCCACTAATAATCACATTATTTTTGTACACCAGAATGGGGCACTACATGTTCTGTCATATAAGCCAATTCACCTAAGCCTACGTGTACAAGTAAAACCAAGTTTAGCTAGTTACCCATCGTCTACAAAACGCGTCCCTTGAGTCTACCCAAGCCAAGCTTGGCTCGCTCAATGGAATTTTTCAACTCCTTTTCAGTTGTATTTGTTACAAAAATGGGGGTGAGTCCACGGCTCAATAAGCAGGTGGTCATACAAGTAATAGAAATGACACAACAAGTGGAAAATAACTTCCAAATGCACTTGCCAACATGCCACCGTGATCAGCCCACGGGTAAGCTATCAGAGTGAGCATTGAGCCTACTTGCACGGTCTAGTAGCCCTGCCAACATATTCCTTCTTATCCCACAACCCCACGTACCGATATGTCACGGGAAGTGTACGTGACTTGCTACCATAAGCACACACAGCGCCCAACACAACATTCTGTCTTCTTAATGACCAAGCAGCCATGTGGTACTGCAAGGTCCAACAATCCTTTCATCAATAAGCCAACATTATGCCAATGTAATTGATGCACATGCTATGCATGAAATGCACAGCCCGACCACGGGCTCGTCTTAAGCCAAGGCATATCATCTTTAACACCAAATTGCACCATAAGTGCCACCAATAAGTACATTGGGTCATCAACCAGCAAGTTAGCACCACTAACTATCACAAGCATGCAACCAAACTTACACAAAATCAGGCCTCACTAGGCCCTTCTCCCTCCTTTGGTGCTCCTTGGGTTTTAGCACCTGCCCACACATAAAACACATTAGTAATCGGCACCAAGACACTTTAGCAGCAACATATCATCAAGTAAAAATACATAACATATAAGCCTATACGTTGGTGTGCCCATTGGCTCACCAATTAGTCACTTACGGAACTATTGGTGCGCCTCCAGGGTCAATTGGTTACCTGCGGTGCCAATTGCGCAATTAGTGCACCAATTGGCTCCCCCACAGGGCCAATTATGCACCAGCATAGTTGACTAACGCCCCCACACAACCAAAAACCTTCTCTTAGTCCAACCACTTAGTGTCACAACGCTAAGTCTCCCATAAAGTCTAGTTGGTGCGCTATCCATGCCCACAGCACACCTAGCTAGCCAATTTGCACCAAAACCGTTAAAAATTCCAAACCAGTGCACTTACCCCCTTCCTTTCTGTGTAAGATGCCTTGGAGAACCTTGAGAATGGCTAAGTCTTTCTTCCTTAGTGTTTTATCATGAAATTGGGCAGAAGAGGAGGTTGAGGTGCTTGCTTGACCATTTAAGGCCCAAGCTAGCAGCTTAGTCAGCAGCCACTTGCAACCCCTTAGCCCCAAATTCTGCCACCATGCCCAAGCACCTCTCTACCTCCTGCTTAGCATGCACCAATAAACAGCACACCCCCAACTTAACCCTCACTTAGCCTTCACTTAGTTCTCCTAAGCACTTAACACAAATTGATCGGGGTTTAAGACCTAATTAATCCAATCGTGCCAATGGCTAGCCAACTGAGGCCAATTGAAACCAACTGAGGCCAGCTTTCATCCCAACACCCTTCCACATCAAGTAAACGCATTGTACCACAATTATAAGGGGTTATCACAAAGAGAGTAAAAATTTAAAAGTTATTAAGAACATATATGAATAGGAGATTTTGTAAAAAAAAAAGATAAAGTAAAAAAATGATCAACGAATTCTCATTACAAAGACAGGTCGATTGAGGAAATTGAAAAAAAAAAAAAAGCTTGAAAAATATTAGAAGAGGATTATAATAAAGAGCCATAGGAAATTTCCCAAAAAATAACAATCAAATTTTAATGCTTACCTTGTTAAATATTAACTCTAAGAAGGAACAAAAAGAAAAGCATAAAACCGTAAGGAAAAAAAATAAACTAATCAATCGGTTCAGTTATGACTTATGACCTATTAATTGAATTAATTTATTGTTGTTTGTAAATAATATAAACAAGTTTTTTTTATTTTATGTATAGTGTAGGTAGATGTATAAGATTTAAAATTTAGTTTTGGATAGGAATAGAATGAGAACTATTAGGGGTTGAATATAAAAATTAGATAGGTGGAATAAAAAATTTGTATATCCTTTGTATTAATTAGGGGGTGATTCTATAGTTTTGATGGATAGATTAAATTCTTTTTCTTCCCCATGGAAGCAGCGTACTCAATCCATTAGGTAGTTGGACTAATGTTTAAAAAATTTGGGCTTGGAGCCCTCTTGATTGGGTTTTCTCATCCCGGGGCCCCTGTGGTCATGGCTTTGTGATAATTATGCAGTAATTTGCAATAAAGTTTGACAGTGCAAGACACAAAAAAAAAAAAAAGGAAATGTTTTGGGCTTGGAGCCTTGATTGACCGACCTTTGATGTATGAATTGGATTTACTTTGTTTTTGTTTTTGGTCAGAATATATGTGGGAAATTGGTTTTACTACTTTCATGGGATGGAGGAGTATGTATGATGATGAATTGCATTGCTGTGGGAAGGGAACCATCATCATAATTCGTAAAGTAATCGACCCCAACAAACAAAAGAATTAGATTCCCAAACAGCACGCGATGAATGAAGATCGCGTAATGTGCTACATAGTACTACGTACTTGGGCAATAATAATAGATAGAGCAGTCAAAAAGCTACGTCCACCATCCCTCCAAAGTAAAGAAACCCAAGAAATACAAGGAAAAGAATCAAAACACAGCTTTTCAAGAGTGATACGGCAACACTACCAGAACAAAGCTAGATAGCACCTCCGATTCAATCGAGTCACCAAGATCAGAAAATCAATTCAACCAAAAAAACTTTAGTGATTACCTCTATCACCTCAAAACACAACAAAGGCGTTAAGCAACAATAGAGTAATAAACACAAGGAATCTTGTAAACGCCACAAGCAATTCAATTACTTGATAAGTAAACACAATCCCTAAAATAAACAAGAGAGAAATCCATCTAACTTGCAAAACAAGGTTTAAGAGAACCTCCAACTTTATTAGCAAAATAGCTATCAATAAACAATATTCATCATCCCTCCAAATATGAACCCCAAGGGTCTTATTTATACTAGTCTAATACTAAACCCTATTGGACTTGGACTTGTAACTAAAATAATAAAATAAAATAAAACGACTTTATGTTACTATTCACGCGGGTACTATTCACGTGAATAGTAACCCTAACTCCAAAGTAGATTGGATTTGTAATTCCAATTCCCTAATGGACTAGACTTTATAAATAAAAATAAACCCAACTTAAATAACTAAAGCCCAACAATTAATGACCCAAATAATAAATAACACCAAGCCGAAATTATAATCCATAAATAATAAAATTCGGCTAAACTAATATAATAAAAATAAATGATGTCGACATGGGCCCCACTTTCTCCAGCTTGATTGTCATCGTGGGCCCCACTCTTCTCCAAGCTTATTCTCCATCTCTTCTTGAATTTCTTGTGAGAACGAATCTTGGACATGATTCTAAAAGTGAGCTTGTGATGATGAACTTTGAGCTTGTTAGAATACATCCAATTTCCTTGCTTGTCGTCATTGCTTCCTCCATTGTCGCCTTGGCGTGCATTATTCTTCCAGTCTCTAAGCTTGCCTAGGTGATTTGCATCATTCCCTCCCTCCTCAAAACGATTCGTCCTCGAATCGATACCTACAAAATCAATTGGAGGGAATTTAGCAATATCGAAAGTAGTACGAACACTATACTCACCTTGCGAACCAATCATTATGCACAAAGGACCAAGAATCAAGCTTCTAGCTTCGCCTCCCGGATCAAGCAACATGCAAGTAGCATTAATTTGTTCCTTCCAAAACAATAACTCAGAAGTATGCATAACAAGTAATTTATGTGGATGAAAACCAATAAAGTAAGAATTTAAATTACTCATCATGTTATCCAATTTAGGCATTAAAGTCATAGAAAAGGAACTTAAAACCTGATGCTCCCTTTTGATTGTAATCGGCGCCCTATGTATAGAACCTTCTTCTCCTAGGGCCGGTAATCTTTTAGGACAAGCATCTTTAGGAACCTGCAAAAGAAACACATCACATCTAGAAAGACAAGGGTTAAGGTTAGCTTTAAACCAAGCTTCCTTGTATAAGAGTACAAACAAACTCTTCTTTTCCTCATATTCAACCCTCACTTCTCTCTCATTTGAGCCCTTTAACACAATTTCTTTTGAGGCTTCTTTTTTCTCTTTTCTTCTCTCACTCTCGGCTTCCTCTTTCTTTTCTTCTCTTTTATTTTCTTTTGAACTCTCCTCTCCTTTTGCAAGGCTCTCAGCCTTCCTCTCTAGCTCACCTTTTGCAAGGCTCTCAGCCTTCCTCTCTTTCTCACCTTTTGCAAGGCTCTCAGCCTTCCTCTCTTTCTCACTAGTGTTACAAGATTCGGCCTCTTTCTCCTTCTGCCATGCTTCCACTTGACTTTTAACATGCAATTGATCCCCTTCAACTTCCTTTGGAGGCAAGGGTGCAAGTGAAACTCTCCTTTCTCCCATGGTAAAAGAATACCTATTCTTGAACCCATCATGCACAACTCTTCTATCATATTGCCATGGTCTCCCAAGCAATATATGGCATGTATCCATAGGCACAACATCACACAACACTTGGTCAAAATAACGGCCAATAGAAAAAGAAACAAGGACTTGTTTGGTTACCTCAATTTCTCCCATGCCATTCGTCCTTTGTAGGCGATAGGATCTAGGATGCTCCAAACACTCCAATCCTAAACTTTCCACCATATATGTGCTCACCATGTTAGTGTCGCTTTCCCCATCAATTTTAACACTCATGGCCTTCTCATTCACCAAGCATCTTGTATAGAAAAGTTTATCCCTTTGCCCAACATCATCTTCTTTGACTTGAGCATTCAGCACACGCCTAGTATCCGGAAATTCTTCCTTAGGTACTTTTCCATAGTCAAAATGCACAAGATTCGGATTCCTAGCCTTTTGCATCCTCGTTGCACTATTAGCTGAAGTCTCTCTATGCCAATCATCATTGTAATACTCTTCAAGGCTCTTGGAATCTTGGTGCAATGTCTGGTGCTTTTGAGGCAGCTCCCTATAGTAATAAGCAGGAACAAATCTCTTCCTCATAATTTTCTTCATCTCAGTCCAAGTATTGATAGGTTCCTCATAATTGTACCTCCTGTCCAACATAAGGTTGTGCCACCAAACCAAAGCATAGTCAGTAAACTCTTCAACAACCAATTTTACCTTCTTTGCCTCGGTGTAGTTATGGCAATCAAATATCATCTCCACTCTTTTCTCCCACTTCAAATAAGCTTCTGGATCATTTTTGCCTTGAAAAGAGGGAATCTTCATCTTGATGTCTCTAGTATACATATCAGTTCGATCAACATATCGACCTCCATAGGCTCCTCTATCGTATCTCGAATATTCCATGATGTTAACCTGCAAGAAAGTGTTAGTAGAAAATAATTCCTCACCACTCTCTCACGTGTTTACACTCCTTTTGTGTTCTCTCGTGTTTACACTCAATGGCAATATATTAACACTCGCCTTTTTCCTCTCTTGAATTCTCACTTTGTTTATTCTTTGGGATCAGTAAATCTTATCAAATAATAAAAAAACTGCAACACTTCAAGAAAGAGTCAAAGATTTCCTATCAAGAAAATAGACAATTCAACTCTAGAGGCAAAATTAACTCCGGAAAGAAAAGATAGTCACACACAAGGAACAAGTAAATTGTATGTGATGATTCTTGTAGTAATTGAACAATAAGAGACAAAGATTGCTCAATTAGAAAAGCTGAAATAAATCAAGACAAAATAAGCAGAAAGAAAGAAAATTACCCAACTAGATATCCTAACAATCAACCCGCGGAAAGTATCCCAACAAGTCAAGAATTTTCTGCAATCAATGATCTCCTTGCCGAAATCTCAAACCTTCAATTTTTTTTTTGAATGATATAGTCCTGATGATGCCGACTAAACAAAAAGCAACAGTCTTTTTTTTTTTTGTAGTAGTGCTAGACTAAGTCGGCTGAACAGCAAACGCAAAAACCACAATTTTTTTTTATATAGTTGTAAGTCGACAACTCACAAAGACAACAAATTGAATAGTAAGGTACAATGACAACACACCAACTAAGTTGACAGCACACACAACTGAAACTTTTTTTTTTTTTTTTTTCTGCGTGAACAGTAGCACCGATGAACAGTTACAGTGAACAGTAACGATGAACAGTGACGGTGAACAGTATTGTGAACAGTAAACTCGAAACTCTTTTTTTTTTAAAAATATAAATTTCGGCAACACAAAGAACACAAAGAACAAAAAACTAAATTGCAGAAAAGTAAAGGGATACGTAGTTGAAATTGATACCTAGGCTCCGCTACCAAGATGATACGGCAACACTACCAGAACAAAGCTAGATAGCACCTCCGATTCAATCGAGTCACCAAGATCAGAAATCAATTCAACCAAAAGCTTTAGTGATTACCTCTATCACCTCAAAACACAACAAAGGCGTTAAGCAACAATAGAGTAATAAACACAAGGAATCTTGTAAACGCCACAAGCAATTCAATTACTTGATAAGTAAACACAATCCCTAAAATAAACAAGAGAGAAATCCATCTAACTTGCAAAACAAGGTTTAAGAGAACCTCCAACTTTATTAGCAAAATAGCTATCAATAAACAATATTCATCATCCCTCCAAATATGAACCCCAAGGGTCTTATTTATACTAGTCTAATACTAAACCCTAATGGACTTGGACTTGTAACTAAAATAATAAAACAAAATAAAACGACTTTATGTTACTATTCACGCGGGTACTATTCACGTGAACAGTAACCCTAACTCCAAAGTGGATTGGATTTGTAATTCCAATTCCCTAATGGACTAGGCTTTATAAATAAAAATAAACCCAACTTAAATAACTAAAGCCTAACAATTAATGGCCCAAATAATAAATAACACCAAGCCGAAATTATAATCCATAAATAATAAAATTCGGCTAAACTAAAATAATAAAAATAATTGATGTCGACATGGGCCCCACTTTCTCCAGCTTGATTGTCATCGTGGGCCCCACTCTTCTCCAAGCTTATTCTCCATCTCTTCTTGAATTTCTTGTGAGAACGAATCTTGGACATGATTCTAAAAGTGAGCTTGTGATGATGAACTTTGAGCTTGTTAGAATACATCCAATTTCCTTGCTTGTCGTCATTGCTTCCTCCATTGTCGCCTTGGCGTGCATTATTCTTCCAGTCTCTAAGCTTGCCTAGGTGATTTGCATCAAAGAGTATATATTATAGGTTACAATTCGGATCAACTTACTTTCTTGGTCCGTAGCCAACAACAACCCAAATGTTCATTGCATTATTGGTTTAGTTTCCCCTTAAATAGTTCGTCTAATCGATCGAGATGGATGGTACAACAACAAAGATTGAGGTCATGAAGCCAATATTACTAAAAGCTGGCATAGCTTCTTTGGCTTTGTCTGTTGCTGGTTTTATGTACGCAAGGATCATAGCGAACAGGGTTCTCGGTAAACCTCCTCCTTGGGGAACCAATGTAAGTTCACTAGAAAGCATGGATTCTGATGAGGAGAATAGCGATGGGGATGGCTGTAAAAGCCTGAAAGAGGACGAAGGGAAGGTAATTGCAAGCTTAGATAATCGAGAGAGCTTTTCTGTTCGGGAAGAGATATTGGGCCTAAAAAGCAGAACTGAAGAACTTGAGAAGAAGCAGTGGGATCTGGCCAGGCAGCTCATCTGCTACCGTGACATGAGAGAGCAAGAATCTGTCCTTATGGAGCTTAAGAACATGCTGTCCTCGCAGACTGCTCGTGTTGAGTTCTTGGATAGGGAGATCTCATCACTTGAAGCTGAGAAGCGAAGATTTGATGAGGGTTCGGCGGTGGAGTATGTTAAACTACTTCTGGGGCAGCTTGAATCGGCTAAGACAGAGAATGGCTTGCTTCAGAGGAAGGCGACGAAGCTCTCGAGGAAGAACAAGGAGCAATCACGAGTAATAAGAGAAAAGAATTGGAAGATCAACGCAGCAGAAAAGGCAATTTTGAGATTCAGTGACACACTGGAAACGAGGGCCAAGGTCATGGAGAACCTGGAAGATGAAGTAAGAGAGTTGCAGATTATTGTTGATCAATTGGAGAAAGAGAAGGGCGAAATTCTGGCGAAGCTAAACTTGGTAGAAAATTCAGCTTCATCAATTTCGAAGGTATGGTTTTAGCTGAACAATTTATCCTACATTACCACACTAGTTGTCTGAATTGAAAACTAGTTACGTGAAAAAACGACAACTGGATGGCACTGAAAGTGTGCCAAAAGCTGCGGTGGTCTTTTTGCCGAATATTTTTTTGCCAATCTCTGTCTAATATGTGAAGGTTTCCCGTTTTGCAGATTGAAACAACAGGTGTGAGAATGGAAGAATATAATCAACTTGTACATGAACTAGACCAATTAAAGAAGGGGCGTGCTGCTGAAATCACAGAACTTATTTACTTAAGATGGAGCAATGCCTGCTTAAGGCACGAGTTGATGAGAAGTCATGATGAGCAGCAACAATACCACCATCAGCAGATTGAGGAGAAGCACAATTATTTGGAACTGGAGCTTGAACCAAGTGGAGAGATTAAAGATTGCAGCTTGGAGCACCAAGGAGACAGTCCAATCTTGGGCTCCAGCAGTGGCGGCCCTGCCCTGACGCCAATTACTAGCGGGCACCTTCCAAAGAGAAAAAGGTTGCTTCAAAAGCTCAAGAAATGGGTGGATGGGAGTGAAAACGCCAAACCCAAGTTGGATTACAAAGAAAAGCGTGAAACCAAGTGCTTTGGGAGGCTTTCGGTTTCAGAAGAAGGAGAGGAAGATGATTTTATTCATGCCAGGAAATCTTGTTCTAGTGCATGAATAATTTTCTTTCAATCCTACCAAGTCTAAACTAAATTACACTATACAATAGGAAAATTCCTTGCCCTTGGGCAGGAAATTCAAAATCTTTTCGAATATATGTGGCAAGGTGGATGCTTCCTCATTGTATTGTAAGACCATCAAACTGAAACAAAATAAGGCATTTCTGGATTCTTAAAGTACACTGCACTGCAGACAGGTTTTGTCCTATCCCCATGTTTATATAAACACTTTTTGGGTTATCTTGTCGATTCTTCAATGCCGAGAGAAATGAGCCAGTTTTGAAGTTAGTAAAACATAACTCAGAAAAAAGAAAAAAAAAAAAACTCTTTAGTGGATTGCATACGATTCCTTTATTCTTTGTCAAGTTTGGATAACATTTATCTGCGGAAGAGCAAATGATGCCTCAGATTTTTTTTTTTGATAGTAATCGATGATGTTTATTGATGAATAAAATAAAGCGTATTTACAAATAGTGAAACAAGTGATCCCTGAGCATGCTAAACAGTCTACCCATACTGTAAAAGAATACGCTTCCCAGGCCACCCTTTAAACGGCTCTGGTGTGGACAAGATGTGCCCTGCAGAGTAAGGGAAACTGGGGTGGGAGACTGTATACCACCAATACATTCTAATAAGGACCAAATCAAAGAAAATATCGGGGAACAACGGTTTGGACTCAAATGTCAAAGTGTTGTAGCATGGCATAGCCACATAGAAGAAGGTTCGTCTTTTTCATTTACCATACATGACCCGTCGTTTTTCTTCCCTGCATCCAAGTCCAACATCGTAGCCAACATATTACATACAGACCAAATAAAAAAAAAAAAAACAGACCAAAAAAATAACGCATTACATAGCAAAGATTGGATTTTTTCCTTTTTTTGATGAAAAAGATTGGATCTTTTTTGTATGTGGATCTCACTCGTCGACAATCTAATCTTATCTTCTATGTTTAAAGAAAAAAAAAATGTGCCGAAACAAAACAGAAACAATTTGGAGACGAACCGGTTTTTCCTGAGTTTCAAATTGCAACCTTAACCAACCCAAATGCAACTCTCTAATGTCACCGTTTTCCCTTGCCACCAACAGAAACCAACCCTCCTCCACAAGCCTTTCCTTTCTACAGCCCCCCTTGCAGGTATTCTCTTGTCTTAGCTCTGTCTATCATATGATACTGCTACCATACTATGTGTTGGATTCACTGTGAGAGTTGTTTGAATTCACAGGGAGGAAACCATTGAAGAGAGAATCAAGCGTGTTGTCATGTCGCTGCTCATTGTCTACCTCAGAAGATGGCATTTCCAAATCAGATTCACTGTCTTTGCACCTAGAGGGAAGAAGGGCACTCCTTGCTTCTCTTCTAACAACTGGTTAGTCATTCATATGGAGGAAAGTCAATCAATCTTCATTCTTGTTTCAGATTCGCTGCTTCATTCTTCACTTATTGACCGGATTGGTGATTGCCTTTGCTACTTTGAAATTTTGACCCAGCTGTTGGATTTTATGCTTTTCACGGGGCTGAGGCTGTTAGCACTAGTAAAAGAGCTGTAAGCCTTTTTTTTTTTTTCTCTTTCAGTTTCTGGAAATTATCAAATTTGTTCAGTTGGTCCTACTTAGATTTTAATGGTTTCTGAAGTTGACAATTTTCCAAATCTTTGTTCCTTGCAGCTTAGAGCATCGAAAATACCGGAGAGTGACTTCAAAACCCTTCCCATTGGTCTGAAGTTAGTATACTAAGTTTTGTTATCCCTCATTCAATTGGGTGATTCTCACTTATAACAACATTTATCACCAGGGTGCGACTAGATAATAACAGCATGTATGTATGACCAAGAGATTAGTACTGGTTTGAGTTTTGCAGCAGTTTTAACATTCTATAGTCAGTGATCGGTTAAATAGAACGTTCGTATTACTGCCTGTCATGTCATCGACTATTTCATTTGTCTGTTGCATATTGGTTGGCATTTATTCATATTTCCACATAACAATGCTAGAGTGCAGATTCTAATGGAGATGTTCTTCAGGTATTATGACTTGAAAGTAGGCGGTGGGGCTCAAGCCGTGAAGGGATCCAGGGTTGCAGTACGGTTGTTGTCCAGTTAAATTTCAAAATTTCACCGTTTTGTCATCTTTACGCTGCTCCAGTTCATTTACTGCAATGATATTTACTGCTAATCTGCTATAGCTTTAATCTATTGAATGATGTATTTGTTAATTCTTCATTTCTGGAATACTCTGAAGCAAGTTTTGAGAGCTAATCTTAACTTCTTACAAAGATGCTTGTCTCTTGATTATGAACTATTGTTCTGCTGGTCCATACGAAATGTTTCATGCATATTCACTTGAATTTGACCATCTGTTAGTTCACCAAACTGTAGACCAGCTTTTTGGGATCAGTTGAATGCAGCAAGTGAGGTAATTTTGAAAAGCGATGAGGTATCCACAAAACAAAATTCTTGTTTCTTAGAAAAATGGTTTGAAATTTTTTTTTTGTACTCTTCATACTGCTGAAGCAAAAATGCTGTTTACTGTGTTGAAAAAGAGGAGTGGTACAACCTCATTCCGTGCAGCCTATTTTTCTTGCGGTTGCTTACTTTGAACCAAAAGATTGTAATTAGATTGTTTCAGAAGAGTATCATGTACATATGAACCAAGAGATAGTTCAGCAGCTTCATCATGGTCGAAGTCTAGAAATGCCATATCCAACACAACCTATCACGTAAGATTTTCAGTAGAGTTGATGTGGTATGCTTGTTTCAGGTTCATTATGTGGCAAAATGGAGAGGAATCACTTTTATGACCAGCAGGCAAGGACTTGGAGTTGGAGGTGGAACAGTAAGGCCCTTCCTCAGATATCTTTAGATAATTCGGTTAAACTGGGGTTTTCTTTTTCTGATGCCGTGTCTGTTGTCAGTGCACTTAATTACTTTTATCGTCTAAACTTGCACATCTGGCCTTATTGTTGTTCTTGACAATCATTTTTATCCCGTTCACAAGCTTATAAATAACGCCTGGTTTATCTTCATAAATGTCTGTTAGTTTTCTGTTAATCATTATGTCATGAAATTGGTGCAGCCTTACGGGTTTGATGTCGGCCAATCTGAGAGGGGGACAGTCCTCAAAGGATTAGATTTGGGTGTTGAAGGCATGCGCGTAGGAGGACAGGTAAGGAAGTTGGTACTAACCTATATGGTACGCTTATATGTATGTGATACCAAACCATACAATTTCAGAGTACAATGAGTCTTAAGGGATTTAGTTAGAACCATAATTCCATTCTAACTTGTCTTGGAGGAAATTCATATTTTTTTAAAAGCTATTCAATTTTTGTGTTTTCATCTGGATTTTTGTTTAATCAGGTTATCAATTATTTTGCAGCGTTTGCTAATAGTGCCTCCTGAGCTGGCATATGGAAGTAAAGGAGTGCAGGAAATTCCTCCAAATGCAACAATAGAGGTAAGGTTTTATCATTTCCTTTAGTCATAAAAGGGATGAGTCATAATATCTAATGATAACTTGTGTTGGATTAGCAGCATCTTTCATTTCCCTTATGTCTCCCATTTCTTACCTATATTCTTTGCTTGCTTGCTTCTGCCAAGTCTTGGCATGCTATTTTTGGCCCTAAGATAGAAGGGGAAATTCTTGAATGTGGGTACCTTTCCTTTTCACTTATAGTTAGTCAAGATTAGTCAAAAGGGTTCCCCTGCATCAAATCCAGATTTTGAAGCATCTTCAGCTATGTCTTTTTGTCTTCCTGCCATTTAGGCAAATCTTTCTGAATGCACTAATTTAGTGTCTTTTTTTTGTTCTGATCGTGCAGTTGGATGTTGAATTGCTATCCATCAAGCAAAATCCATTCGGGTAAGTAATAGGGCATAGTGAAGGCATATACTCAGTTCTTATTATCCTCTACTGCACTATATTCTGCTTTCTAAACACGCAAAAGTTACACAAACTTCTCTTGGCTGTCAGTTTTAGTGATTATTTTGCTGTATAGGTCTCCTGTAAAGATTATTGAAGGGTAATGCGATTAGTGCTTCACTGCTGGTTCGCTGAGTTGGATTTCAGAGACAGAACAAACCACAGATCTCATACTCGTCCTGCTGTAACTATTATCGCCACAGACAATTAGTTTATGCTTCTTTTTTTTTTTCTGATTTTTCATATACCAGAGTTTTTTGAGCGGCCTGTTTATATATAACTGAAACGTGTTATAAAATTGAAGATTGAATACACTTTTGATGAAATAATACAAGTTTGATTAAGGTAATAATGCAACCTGATAGAAGTAATACACCTTTAATAATAATATAAAAATAAAGAAAGTGTTGGCGCAGCGGTCTAGCGTGCTGCGACCCTTTAACTCACACGTCCCGGGTTCGATCCGGAGAAATGTGGAGGTATGGAAAGTGCACTTGTTGGGAGTGGTAAACTACGCTTTACCCCACTCGTGGTCTTAAGCTAAATGCCCGGGAAGCGAGATTGGGTGTCGTGCCACGGGTGAGATTAGTCTGGTTTGTCGAGCCGGAATACTCATATTAATCAAAAATATGAAAATAAAGAATAATTAAAGTAAGATGGAAGGAAATTAAGAGAGGTGTGTAGGAGTTTATATTGGGAGATCAAAGGAAGTGATAAATCAGAGATTTATCTGAAGGACACCAGGAGTATCCAGGGTGTATCCAAGTTTGGAGGTTTTTCAGGGTCTCGGTATGGACTAGTTCCTTGGACTTGGACCTCAGGGTCTTGATGTGAACTTAGACCTCAAGGTGTGGACTTAGACCTCAAGGTCTTATTGTAGACCTGGACTCTAGGGTCTTAATATAGACTTGAACTTCAGGGTCTTACCTGGCCTTTAAGGTAATAATTGATTATTTCATATGTTATTAGGTAGAAATGTGTATGAATGAAGGAGATATTTAATGATGAAAATGAGAGGATAAAAACATGTATGATAGTGTGAAAGGATAAAATAAAAAAGATATTAGGTAAAAGAAGAGATGAATCTAAGTAGAAGTTAGGTATAAGGATAAATTATTTACTAGTGGTAAATTTGAACATGGTAAAAATAAATTTTATTGGATGGTAACAATGACATTCGCATAATTTATTTATAACACTTTCTCTTAAATGTCATTGTACTTTGGATAGAATACGCTTAAGAAAAACTATTTCGTTAAACACCTTACCAACAAAAACCCAGTGGGATAAAAACTTGGTGAAGGAAAAAAGAGTGTATTCTACTCTCCCTCATTTTGGCCTCCCATGATGTCTCGAAATCACATGCCAATCTTCTTTATAAACTTTTCAAAAGTTGAAGTGGGAAGTATGAGGACCTGACCAAAAATTAATTTGATCCCTCACCTTAACCTTACACTTTCTTATTGCGATCAATCCAACATCAATGAAGTCGTCACCCGAATTTTATTAAGGGCACCGTTACCCGAGGCAACCAATCATAGCGAACCAAAGATGTTGGATTCGGGGATTCGTCACAGATGGGAAGGTGTTAGGCACCCATCCATGTTGGGGCGAAATCGTATGCAATTGAAGATCAATGTATGCCTTATGCACAAATAACACAAGAACAAAAGAAAAAAAATAAAATAAAAGCAAAATAGAAAATAAACACATAATTGAGTTTGAGATTCCACCACTAGAATCCATCTACGTACTCCGGCGACCGGATTTAAAGCTCATGTACTTCTTACATGGCATCACAACACAACACAGCAACAACAACAACAACACAACGGCAACAACACAGCGACATAGTAAAAAGAAAACACATAACTTAGCTTGCATCCCGTTATCAAACCGAGACTACCTACGTACCCATGTAACCGGGGTCAAAGCCACGTAGTTCTAACATGGATTCATATAACAATCAAAGCATCATAATCAATAGCATCACAGCAACACGTAACAGAAGCAAAATCAGAGATTAAAAGGGTTAGGTTACCTCTTGAAGCCTCCTTTAGCTCCTATAAGTTTTCCGCTCCTCAATTGAATCTTGATCCAAATTCAAGCAGCAAATAGATGCAGAAGGAAGCCAAATTAGTGTCTGGCGTCAACAACAAAGTTGTAGATCTTTCTTTTAGCTTTCCATAGACATCAATAACGCAACAGTCCGACACCTACAGCCCGAGATATCGCGATTTTCCTGAGACTGCGCAGAGAAGAACACTCCTCTCCCACTCCAACGATTTACTCCGTTTGGCCTCCTTCTTACTCTCCTCTTGATCTCCTACTTCTACTGGGTTGTTGCTACTCCTCTCCATGAAATTTCTCCGGAATCACAGCTCCTAAGAAGGTTTCTAACCCTAGAGAAGAAGAGTTTCCTCTAGGTTTTAGATCTATAGTGTGTAAAGAATAATTCTAATGTGTATCCTCAATTGTGTGTAATAGGATTTCTATTTATAGTGTTCAGGAGACCAGGGGTTATCTTATTAATCTAAGGGTCTAGATTGAACCCTTAAATCTGACGGTTAAGAGCTAGGAATTAGAAAAAGAGGAAAAAAAACCTTCTGGAAGGTCTGACCGCCAGGCCATGGCGGTCATGCTTCACTTGTCCGCCACTGACTGGGCTATTTTTCCTATTTTCTCATGCTTTTCCTCCAATCCGATTCCTAGTTGGTTTTTGCTCCCTCTAGGATATTCCCTGGCCTAGAAAACACCCTAAACTTGTCTCCTACTCCACTACTTTTCCTCTTTAACAACTACACATCAAATTATTCATCTTTTCTAATAAAATCACCATAAAAACACAAATAGGCAAAATATATATTTAATCCTAAAATTGCACGAAAATTAGGATTAAATTGGGTTGCATGCAATGTGTTTAAATGGGCTGTTACTGCTGGAGAATCCATATTTTATTAGCCCAACCTTAATAATTATTTCTAACCTAAAATTAAATAAATAATAAAGAGCAAAATTAAATAGAAAGAATTAAACAAATAAATTACCCTTATTCTACCACATCAAATCACAAACATATTCATGCCATCAATCAAATCATCTCATCAATCAAAGACATAAGCACATTCACAATTAAAAAATAATAGAATAAATCATGGGTCAAATTTGGGTGTTCACAGATGCGCTCGTTCGTGAGGCTTTAGAAATCTGAAGACGAACCAACGAAAAGAAACACAACCAATTTTGAAGGAGCTTGCTACTGATGCTAACGCTTGACATGTTACAAAATGGGCTGGAATATTCCCTGTTTTGGGGGAGGTTCCGCTGGGGAATTGGGAATCATCTCATCCCCAGTGATATAAAATAGGCCAATGGGCCTTAAAGCCTAGGCCCGAACAGTGGAGGCCCTCTTTCATTAGATCCAGCCCAGCCCGTGACCGTAGCCTTATGACCAGAAATCCACAGAGGACCAACGAGAAACTTCTCACTAGTACTGATATAAAAGTTCTGTTATGGATCTACTACAGATATAAATATAACAATAGAAAAAAAATTAGAAAGTATTAGTTAGTTCAATATTTAACGAGATTATACAAGCCGGTCTCCTGCTAGATCATAACAATGAATATAAAGATGCTTCTACTTGATCTGTGAAAAATGTGTCCTTTCTGATAAATTTGATGAGAAAGGAAGTGAATATTTTCATATCGCCTGTATAAAATGAATTTTTTTTACCGGGGTATGGATGTAAATTTCTCTTGGCATGATTGGGGTTTCTTTGACTGGATCTTGATATCCGGAGGACCTCATCTCTATGCCTGGAGGACTTGCTCCTGATGCCCGAAGGACCAGATCTCTGTGCTTACAGCACCTGCAAGACTAACAAGAAGGACCCGGGGAAGTCCAGGGTTGTGACCCCGGGAGGACCTCCAAAGCCTAAGTTAGAAAAAGAGATTTTTCTGTATTATTGAGTGCTGCATTTCCACTTAACTGTGTTCCATCTAAATCGGTCGAAAAGACACATTATGAGATATGGACTGGGAGGCATCCCAATTTGTCTTTTATTAGAATTTGGGGTTGTGAGGCTTCCGTGAGACGTGAAGCATCAGATAAACTCGGCCCTAAATCCGACAAGTGCCCCTTTGTAGGATACCCTCAGGAAACTAAAGGGTATTATTTCTACAATCCCAACGAGAACAAAGTGTTTGTTGCTCGGACTGCTATTTTTCTAGAAAGAGAATTTATTTATAGAAGAATCAGTGGGAGGAAAATAGAACTCGAAGAAGTTCGAGATATTGAGGCTGAGATGGAACAAGGACAGGAACCACAAGATGTTGTGGATGAGAATCCTGTGCCTGTAACACATGGACCGCGTAGATCGGGTAGGACTCGGTACGAGCCTGAGAGATATGGATTTCTCATGACTCATACTGGAGACGTGATGCTCATAGATGAGGATGAGCCCACTTTCTATCAGCAGGCCATTACGGGTCCGGACTCTAAGAAGTGGCTAGAAGCCATGAATTCGGAAATGGAATCCATGTATCAAAACAAGGTATGGACCTTGGTTGATCCACCTGAAGGGGTAAAACCCATAGGGTGCAACTGGGTTTTTAAGAAAAAGACCGAAATGGATGGTAATGTGATTACCTATAAAGGGCGATTGGTTGCGAAAGGTTTCAAAAAAATTCATGGTATTGACTATGATGAAACTTTCTCGCCAGTTGCCATGGTTAATCCATCCGGATACTATTGGCTATAGCGGGATACTATGATTATGAGATATGGCAATTGGATGTCAAAACCGCTTTCCTTAACGGAAATCTTTTACAGGATGTGTACATGACACAACCTGAAGATTTTGTCGATCCAGAGAATGCCAATATGGTATGCAAGTTGCAGAGATCCATTTATGGATTGAAGCAAGCTTCTAGGAGTTGGAATCTTCGTTTTAATGATGTGATCAAAGAGTTTGGTTTCATTAAGAACGAAGATGAACCATGTGTTTACAGGAAGGTTAGTGGCAGCACTGTTGTTTTCTTGTTGTTATATGTTGACGACATCCTACTCAGGAGGACTTAGGAGAAGTTGCCTAAGTGTTAGGTATAAAGATCTATAGAGATAGATCCAAAACACTTCTCGAGCTAAGTTAGAGTACATTTATAGACAAGGTGCTAAAGAGGTTTAGTATGCAAGATTCCAAGAAAGGATTCTTGCCCTTGTCACATGGCATATCTCTCTCAAAGAATCAATGTCCTAGTACATCTAAGAAGAGAGAGCGGATGAGTAAAATTCCTTATGCTTCTGCAATAGGATCTATCATGTATGCCATGCCATGTACTCGATCGGATGTCGCTTATGCTTTGAGTGTCATAAGTAGATACCAATATGATCCCGGTGAGAGTCACTGGATAGCGGTTAAGAACATCCTTAAGTACTTGAGAAGGACTAAGGATGTATTCCTTGTTTTTGGAAGCTTGAAAGAGCTTGTTGTAAAGTGTTACACAGATGCTAGCTTCCAAACCGATGGGGATGATTTTAGATCACAGTCAGGTTATGTGTTTTTGTCTTGGAGGTGGTACTGTATGCTGGAAGAGTTCTAAGCAGGGAACATTTACCGACTCTACAACTGTGGTTGTGCAAAGTTCCTTCCGAGAACAATGTAACAGACCCGTTGACTAAGTCTCTCACACAGCGGAAGCATGATGGTCATGCTGTATTCATTGGTATTAGATACATGTATGATTGGCTTTAGTGCAAGTGGGAGATTGTTAGTTTAATATGCCCAAAAGCCAATCAATGGATGATTGCTTGTAGTCATGTATACACATTAAGGTTATTCCAATAAATATCGTTTATGAGATAAACGCTTGCACATATTTATAACCCTAGAATATTTTATATTCTTAGATGTCCCTAGTCGATTATTATTATGGATGGGTTGTAATAACCCACATAAGAACGCTACATGGAACGTTATATAATTGTCATTAGTGGTTCTTATATGTATTGTCCTTTGACCTGAGATCATCAAGGTTCCCAACATATGAGTTCTATACTTTGATATTATTCCTAGTCATCCGTAACTGGGTGGACTTAAGGGTAATCATTGGGTATATCATAAATGTGGAGTGGGTTTTGTATGATCTAGAGGGGATTCGTCCAACCCATATAACGGGTATATTATCGGATGGTTTCCTGATAGAGTTGAACCGGAAATGCATGGCCATGCTCGGATTATGATATGGTGATAACGTTGGTATCCGTTTTACGCGGTTAACTCGAGGATCAAGAAACCAAGATTGAACATATGCGAGATTGACATATTCCATGTCTCGTGTTTAATCTTGATAATGGGACGATGACATGTTTTCGAGGCATATTGAATCAGTACTGATCTTGTTGTTCGGGTAGCAGTGATGTGTTGCTAGACGCTGCTCTTTGCTTATAATTGTAAAATGAGATTTTACAATTATTGTTGGACGTTACAAGTGCCTACAGGGTCACACACTTAGAGCTGTTGATTCGAGCTGGTGCTTGAACTGTGGTTGGACCATGGTTGAACCAGGTATTTGAGTTTGTGGTTGGACCATGGTTGGACCGTGGTTGGACCAGGGTCGTTTTGGGCTGGTTTGGTTCACTAAATGTCTGATTTATTGAACCATAATCAGTGCATGGTGATGTGTAATCCCATTAAGACATTAGTGGAGACATCATTAGGTAAAAGCTAATCATGTTGGCCAAAGGCGTTGACCACTTTGTCCCTTGGTTTTGTGAGTGGGATTAGACTAAGCATAATCTGATTATGCCTTGTGTCTTCATCACTTTGAGTCTGAAATTTTCAGAGCATTGAGAGCTTGAGAGAGTCTTGAGTGTTCTTGAGTTTTCAGGCTACACACCTTCTTTGGGAAAGAAGAAAACACCACAAACTCTAGCTTCCGAAAACCTGCTGCTAGCACATCAGTTCGGGGGTGCTCGGGTTGGTAATCGTGTGACGATTCCAACTAGTTATCACGGTTCGTGTGGATACCGTAGAGGGGCGGGATTGCTGTCCGGCTCTTGCTGATTCGGATCATCAGTTGAGTGAAAGACCTCAACCGAACCAGGTATGTTTTTCTATAACACGGTTTACACTGTTTCACATGGATCCTCCATGTGTACCGGGAATTCTGCTGCGCATTTAGTTGCATTTGATTGTCAAATTGCATGACCCGGATACTTACAGTGGTAGCAGAGCCTCTTGTGAAACGCTAAACCGAATTATGTGTTCATATGTTATATGTGATATAGTATGAACATGCTAGTATATGTGATATGTTGGAATTCATTTTGTATATATGATATGCTAATTGATTTTTGTACATGTTGATGTTGTGTATTTGTTAAAAATATTTTGACAACAAGCACTTGATTGGTATGAGATATCAATCAAGATGTTCATGGCAGTAAGTCGAAGAGTTCGACTAGGAAAAATCGAGTGTCGGTTTGTGTATAAAGCGATTGTCGTTCTTGTACAACTAGGCCATAACATCGATGTTGGTGAGACCAACATCGATGTTGGCATGAAGTTTAGCCTTGGCCGAACCTTCACCACATCGATGTTGTGTGACAAACATCGATGTTCTGATGAAGTTTAGCCTCGGCCGAATGTTCATAACATCGATGTTGTGTGACTAACATCGATGTTCTCATGCAAAACACTCAAAAACATTGATGTTAAGAGTTACAACATCGATGTTATTTGAGCTCGGCCAAATTGGTTTGAAGTTCCAGAACTCTCATAACATCGATGTTCAAGATTCCAATATCGATGTTCTTGAGTTCCAGAAGTTCAAACATCGATGTTTAAGTGTTAACATCGATGTTCTATGCATTCGCCAACCTCAAACATCGTTGTTTGATTGTCAACATCGATGTTCTGAGGGTTTGGCAACCTCCAACATCGATGTTTGATTGTCAACATCGATGTTCTGTGGATTCGTAAACTTCAAACATCGATGTTTAAGGGTTAAACATCGATGTTGTTGAACCCAGTGACTTCAACAGCAAATTCGGGGTGGAAGGAGGCCGAATTGATGTCTGGTCTGAACAACAAAGTTGTAGAACTACTTCTTAGGTTTCCAGGACACCAAGATTGCACCAAACTGAGCTCTATAGCCTTGGATATGGCTGAAATACTGAGTGTTGCCAAGTAGTTGGGAGAATCAGAATCTCAAAACATCGATGTTCAAGTTAGACATCGATGTTCACTTGTAATTTTGGTTTCCAAATTTACAAACATCAATATACATTCATCAAGAACATGCATGTAATGTAATGGAATAGTATGTTAATGAAAATATTAAGTTCTTCTTGTGTTGCCTTCCATGATAAGCACTCATCAAGGTTAAGATCAACAATTGGTAGTTTTCGCCAAAGCAAGGTGCCAATGTTTATCCTAGCAAGGTGCGACTAGATAACTGTAATATCTGAATTGCTTATTGTGGGTTTGGACTTAACTAGGTCATCTTAATAGGATTAAGGACTTAGAGGCAAGGAGTTAAGTAATGTCTACGAGATAGACAAGAACAAGTGTTGTTCACTCAACTATCCAAGAGTTACATGAGATGTAATTGACAAGAGTTGTCTACCTAAATAACTACGAAGTAAGCGATCAGCCAAAGCTGACTTATCTAGTTGTGAAATGTGGATCTTGGCCTACTTATATGATTGTTTTGATTTATATAGTAGGAGTATCATTTAATAGAATTCCTTGTTAAATGATTTTGTATGCTTGACTCTTATTTGTGTGAGTAGATCATTGTTGTAGAATTTCCATCGCACTAAACACTATCACAATATCACTGCGATCGGTCCTTTAGAAGGAATAGCTGAATGGGAATAACTTCCTAAAATAATATCGTAATTTGAGGATAGTCCTCAATCAAGAAAAATAAATTGTATGTCCTTGAAGAGCCTGTTCCGATTGAACCAGCGCCTAATGCTCCTAGGGCAGAAAGGGAAGCTTACAAGAAGCATCTTGATGATGCATTGGATGCATCATGCCTTATGCTTATAACCATGGACTCTGAGCTTCAGAAGCAACATGAGTAATTGGGGGCATTCGATGTGATCGAACACCTGAGAGGTAAGAGACCTCTAAGGCATTGTTCCACTGCAAGATGGCAGAGTCATCACCCGTGAGACCTCATGTGCTCAAAATGATTGGTTACATTGAGATCCTTAAGGGTCTTGGTTTTCCTTTGCAAAAGGAGTTGGCGGTTGATCTAGTCCTGCAATCGTTGCCGGACAGTTACAACCAATTTGTCTTGAACTTCATTATGAATCATCTTGACAAATCGTTGTCTGAATTGCTTAAGAAGTTGGGAACAGCTGAGCAACAAATGAGGGCAAACAAATCCAACATTTTGATGATTGGAAAAGGCAAAGGAAAGGGTAAAGCAAAGTTCAACAAGAAGAAGAAATGTGCCAAAAAGTTTGGTGCATTTGCATCTTCTTGTGATCATGTGCTGAAACCCAAGGGTGGTATTGCAAAGGAAGGACATTGTTTCCATTGCAATAAACCCGGCCATTGGAAACGTAACTGCCCTATTTACCTTGAAGAGGTAAAGAAGAAGAAGGGAAGTGAGACTTCCCCTTCAGGTATTTTCATTATAGAAGCAAATATCTCTATCTCTGCATCATGGGTATTAGATACCGGATGTGGTTCTCACATTTGTGTAAATGTGAAGGAACTTAGAAAGAGTAGGAGATTGGCAAAGGGTAAGATAGATCTGAGTGTGGGAAATGGAATAAAAGTTGCTGCATTAGCCGTAAGAACTTACTATATTACCTTACCGAGTGGTTTGGTTTTAGAACTAGACGATTGCTATTATGTATCGACCATAAGCAGGAATTTGATTTCTGTGTCTTGTCTTGACAAGAAAGGTTTTTCATTTGTAATAAAGGATAATTGTTGTTCTATTTATTTCAATGATGTTTATTATGGTGGTGTGTATTTAAGCAATGCCTTGTATGTTCTTAACCTAGAAACCGCAATCTATAACGTTAATACGAAGAAGGTTAGAATGAACGATTCTAATGAAACCTATCTTTGGCATTGTCGATTGGGCCATATAAACGAGACTCGTAGACTCAATTGATTTTGAATCATTTGAGACATGTGAGTCATGTTTGTTAGGCAAGAAGACGAAGGCTCCATTTGCTGGTAAAGGTGAAAGGGCTTCGGACTTGTTAGGTCTTATACATAGTGATGTATGCGGACCTATGTCGACACAAGCTAGAGGTGGATTTCAATACTTCATTACATTTACTGACGATTTCAGTAGGTATGGCTATGTGTATCTAATGAGACATAAGTCAGAATCCTTTGAAGAGTTCAAAGAATTCAAGAATGAAGTACAGAATCAACTCGGAAAAGTATTAAAATGCTTCGATCAGATCGAGGAGGTGAATACTTAGACCAAGAATTTCTTGATCATCTAAAGGAGTGTGGTATAGTATCACAACTCACTCCACTGGGTACGCCTCAATGGAATGGTGTGTTCGAAAGGAGGAATAGAACCTTGTTAGACATGGTTCCTTCGATGATGAGTCAAGCTGACCTTCCTTCTTCATTTTGGGGACATGCATTATTGAGTGCTGCATTTCCACTTAACCGTGTTCCATCTAAATCGGTCGAAAAGACACCATATGAGATATGAACTAGGAGGCGTCCCAATTTGTCTTTTATGAGAATTTGGGGTTGTGAGGCTTATGTGAGACGTGAAGCATCAGATAAACTCGGCCCTCAATCCGAAAAGTGCCTCTTTGTAGGATACCCTCAGGAAACTAAAGGGTATTATTTCTACAATCCCACAGAGAACAAAGTGTTTGTTGCTCGGACTGCTATTTTTCTAGAAAGAGAATTTATTTCTAGAAGAATCAGTGGGAGGAAAATAGAACTCGAAGAAGTTTGAGATATTGAGGCTGAGATGGAACAAGGACAGGAACCACAAGATGTTGTGGATGAGAATCCTGTGCCTGTAACACATGGACCGCGTAGATCGGGTAGGACTCGGTACGAGCCTGAGAGATATGGATTTCTCATGACTCATACTGGAGACGTGATGCTCATAGAAGAGGATGAGCCCACTTCCTATCAGCAGGCCATTACGGGTCCGGACTCTAAGAAGTGGCTAGAAGCCATGAATTCGAAAATGGAATCTACGTATCAAAACAAGGTATGGACCTTGGTTGATCCACCTGAAGGGATAAAACCCATAGGGTGCAACTGGGTTTTTAAGAAAAAGACCGACATGGATGGTAATGTGATTACCTATAAAGGGTGATGGTATTGACTATGATGAAACTTTCTCGCCAGTTGCCATGGTTAAATCCATCCGGATACTATTGGCTATAGCGGCATACTATGATTATGAGATATGGCAATTGGATGTCAAAACCGCTTTCCTTAACGGAAATCTTTTACAGGATGTGTACATGACACAACCTGAAGGTTTTGTCGATCCAGAGAATGCCAATATGGTATGCAAGTTGCAGAGATCCATTTATGGATTGAAGCAAGCTTCTAGGAGTTGGAATCTTCGTTTTAATGAAGTGATCAAAGAGTTTGGTTTCATTAAGAACGAAGATGAACCATGCGTTTACAGGAAGGTTAGTGGGAGCACTATTGTTTTCTTGTTGTTATATGTTGACGACATCCTACTCAGGAGGACTTAGGAGAAGTTGCCTAAGTGTTAGGTATAAAGATCAATAGAGATAGATCCAAAACACTTCTCGGGCTAAGTCAGAGTACATATATAGACAAGGTGCTAAAGAGGTTTAGCATGCAAGATTCCAAGAAAGGATTCTTGCCCTTGTCACATGGCATATCTCTCTCTAAGAATCATTGTCCTAGTACATCTAAGAAGAGAGAGCGGATGAGTAAAATTCCTTATGCTTCTGCAATAGGATCTATCATGTATGCCATGCCATGTACTCGACCGGATGTCGCTTATGCTTTGAGTGTCATAAGTAGATACCAATATGATCCCGGTGAGAGTCACTGGATAGCGGTTAAGAACATCCTTAAGTACTTGAGAAGGACTAAGGATGCATTCCTGGTTTACGGAAGCTTGAATGAGCTTGTTGTAAAGTGTTACACATATTCTAGCTTCCAAACCGATGGGGATGATTTTAGAACGCAGTCAGGTTATGTGTTTTTGTCTTGGAGGTGGTACTGTATGCTGGAAGAGTTCCATGCAGGGAACAGCTACCGGCTCTACAACTGTGGCTGTGCAAAATTCCTTCCGAGAACAATGTAACAGACCCGTTGACTAAGTCTCTCACACAGCGGAAGCATGATGGTTATGTTGTATTCATTGGTATTAGATACATGTATCATTGACTTTAGTGCAAGTGGGAGATTGTTAGTTTAATATGCCCAAAAGCCAATCAATGGATGATTGCTTGTAGTCATGTATACACATTAAGGTTATTCCAATAAATATCGTTTATGAGATAAACGCTTGCACATATTTATAACCCTAGAATATTTTATATTCTTAGATGTCCCTAGTCGATTATTATTATGGATGGGTTGTAATAACCCACATAAGAACGCTACATGGAACGTTATATAATTGTCATTAGTGGTTCTTATATGTATTGTCCTTTGACCTGAGATCATCAAGGTTCCCAACATATGAGTTCTATACTTTGATATTATTCCTAGTCATCCGTAACTGGGTGGACTTAAGGGTAATCATTGGGTATATCATAAATGTGGAGTGGGTTTTGTATGATCCAGAGGGGATTCGTCCAACCCATATAACGGGTATATTATCGGATGGTTTCTTGATAGAGTTGAACCGGAACTGCATGGCCATGCTCGGATTATGATATGGTGATAACATTGGTATCCGTTTTACGCGGTTAACTCGAGGATCAAGAAACCAAGATTGAACATATGCGAGATTGACATATTCCATGTCTCATGTTTATTCTTGGTAATGGGACGAAGGGACGATGACATGTTTCCGAGGCATATTGAATCAGTACTGATCTTGTCGTTCGGGTAGCAATGATGTGTTGCTAGACGCCGCTCTTTGCTTATAATTGTAAAATGAGATTTTACAATTATTGCCGGAGGTTACAAGTGCCTACAGGGTCACACACTTAGAGCCGTTGATTCGAGCTGGTGCTTGAACTATGGTTGGACCATGGTTGAACCAGGTATTTGAGTTTGTGGTTGGACTATGGTTGGACCGTGGTTGGACCAGGGTCATTTTGGGCTGGTTTGGTTCACTAAATGTCTGATTTATTTAACCATAGTCAGTGCATGGTGATGTGTAATCCCATTAAGACATTAGTGGAGACATCATTAGCTAAAAGCTAATCATGTTGGCCAAAGGCGTTGGCCACTTTGTCCCTTGCTTTTGTGAGAGGGATTAGACTAAGCATAATCTAATTATGCCTTGTGTCTTCATCACTTTGAGTCTGAAATTTTCAGAGCATTGAGAGCTTGAGAGAGTCTTGAGTGTTCTTGAGTTTTCAGGCTACACACCTTCTTTGAGAAAGAAGAAAACACCACAAACTCTAGCTTCCGAAAACCTGCTGCTAGCACATCAGTTCGGGGGTGCTCGGGTTGGTAATCGTGTGACGATTCCAACTAGTTATCACAGTTCGTGTGGATACCGTAGAGGGGCGGGATTGCTGTCCGGCTCTTGCTGATTCGGATCATCAGTTGAGTAAAAGACCTCAACCGAACCAGGTATATTTTTCTATAACTCGGTTTACACTGTTTCACATGGATCCTCCATGAGTATCGGGATTTCTGCTGCGCATTTAGTTGCATTTGATTGTCAAATTGCATGACCCGGATACTTACAGCCTGGTCTTGAATTTTGTCCCAATTGGGCCTTTAGGCCTTGATTGGTTTATTTCATTCCTCATCACAAGCCTCCAACTCTAAAGGATGTTGTGTTGCAATTTTCCTTAGAGTTTATTCCTTCCAAGGTGTGCTTTGCTTTATTTGTCGCCATTAGGTATTAAACCGCTTTATTTGGCTAATTCAAACATGGGCTCCAACATATTGATTTTGAGCAGTGAGTTTATTGAATTTTCAGCTATAAGCTCATTGTAAGACCATTGTGGAATTGGCTCAAACTCCAATTTGCTAAAATTAAGAGCTCACAAAGCCCCCTTGTGTAAGTGATCCTCTTGCAAGACAGAGGTGGACTTTTTTTAGAGCTCATATGGAGCGCTTTTCACCTTTTGCATTTTTTTTAGACCTCAGAGGTCTCTCTTAAATTTATATAAAGCTCTCATTATTTACTTATAATGGGATTTTTTCTTTGTTGTTGTCTCGTGGAGGTCTTCCTTTATGGACCTAAGATGTGTATCCTTTGGTACCTCTTACATATGGAGGAGACCTGATATATAGAGGACCTCTGATAGTGGGTGCCTCCTTCACGGTGCAAAGAGGACCTTAGAATGCGGTACCTTCTTTGTATGTTTCTTGATATGCGACCTTATTTCTTGGGCTAGTTAGCCTTCGTCGTCTTTCTGTCTCTCTTTTTTCCTCTTTTTTGAGTGTGCGACTTTTTGGGCTATATATTGCCTTTAGTCGTCTTTCATTGAATGCGCGACTTACTTGGGCTATCATGGCTCAATCGTCTTTCAAGACGCGATCTCTTCTTTAGATCGTCTTTTACTGTGCGATCTCTTAGATGGTCTTTTATTGCGTCATCTCTTAAATCGTCCTATTTCTTTTACGACTGGGACCAGCTATATGGCCTTTCATCGTCTTACTTTGCGATCAATATAGGCTGTATGGCCTGTAGTCGTCTTTTTTGAATGTGGGATGTTTCCATTAATTGAAGGTCCTTGGTTTGTTGCTTGGGACCATGGGGCCTCTGATTTCTTCAAGGACTTCTATTTACAAGATCCTAAGGAAACTTTAGGTCTTTAAGGACCTTATTCCATGGGCCGTTTGGTGCTTTTGAATTTCAAAGACGGTCGAGACTTTTGAGACCTACGATCCTCAAGGTCTTTAAGGATCTTTGTCTAGAGTGGCCCCATTTAGTTGGGATCTTCGCTTTGGGGTCTTTAAAGACTTTGGAGATCTCCACTTTTTAGGGCTTGTTTGAACATCACCTTTCGAGACCTTCAATTTTCAAGGTCTTTAGATTTTTTCGGGACCTGAATCAAGGTCTTTAATGGATCTCGAGACCTCTGATTTTTAAGGTCAGGGATCTTACTGTTTGAAGTCACTGAAGACTAAGGCTTATGAGCTTTTATGGGACCTGAGGTCTTTGTGGATCTCGAGACCTCTGATTTCTAAGGTCGAGGATCTTAAATTTTGTGGTCCTTGAGGACTATGGCCTTTGGGCTTTGAGGCTTTTGATTTTTAAGGTCTTTAGAGATTTCAAGATCTTTGATTTTCAAAGTCTTTCAGAGATTTTAGGATCTCTCTTCTGCAAAGTTTTTGGGGATCTCAGAACCTTTGATTTTCAAGGTCAAGAATCCTTTTTTAAAAGGTCTCTAGCGACCGTTTCTTGGGGACATGTTTCCAAAGGAGCCTCATTTAGATCATGGACCTTCTTTTTAGAGGTCTTTAAGGAGCATAGCTTGGGGCCCTTTTGGTGCCTGTGCTGACTCGAGGTCTTTGGGGATTTTAGAATCCTTGACTTTCAAGGTCTTTATGGGTCTCCTTTAGGGACCTTTTCTTGGGAAGTTCTCCTTCTCCAGGGCTCTTGATGGAGATTCTAAACCAGAGAATAGTTGCGTTTGTTGTTACGCATTGCATAAGCAAGCCTGTGTTGGTTTCAGCTTTTTAGGGCGTAGAGACCTTTAAGGTTCTTCGGGTTTCACGCTTGGTGGAGTAGCTCCTCAACTCTTAAATTTTTCTTTCTGCTCCTTCCTATTGACAGTCCCACTCGCTTGCGAGAAAGCATTTTCTTCTTGTGGAAAACACTACATAGATCTTCTCTTCCATTGCTTTGCACGCAACGTCATTATATGCCCTCGTTGTAGAGGTCCTTCTTTGGTGTGATCTTCACAGACTCATTATGAAATATTGGTCCTGGGATTCCTTACTTGGAAATTATCAAGGAAGTCCTCATTGTAGAGGTCTTGTTTTTAGAGAGGTCTTCATGGACTCATTATGGAAGCATTGCTTCTGAGGCCTCTTGTTTGGGAAGGTCCCATATAACTCTCATTCGAGACGAGGGATCCCTTATTTGGGAGTTCTCAAGGAAGGTCCTCATTGTAGAGGTTCCTTTTTAGAGAGGTCTTTATGAGAATTATTATGGAAGCATTTCTTCTGACATCTCTTTTTTAGGAAGGTCCAAGGAACTTCCATTTGAGTGGTCCATAAGGTTCTTCATTCTAGAGACCTCTAGGATCCTTCTTTGAGAGGTTCTTAGGGCTCTTTTGTTTAAGAGATCTATATTTTAGAGATCTTCGTGGCTACTCGTAGCTCCTTTTCAAAGCCATATTGGACTGCCTAGGCTTATTGTGGGAAGAACCTCTTTGATTTGAGAGTAAGCACCTGGATTATGGATTTTGAAATAAAAACCTTGGTACTTTTGCTCTTTAGCATGATATGGTCCTTTCCAACTTTAGCTCCATTTTGGGCTTATTGCCTCTATTTTAAAAAAGACTGGGTTTTTTGGATGGATCGAGGTCCAACTTTTATGTTGCAGCACCTTATCAGCTTTTGCTGTAGACTTCTGTTCTTCCTGAAATACTCTGGATCTCAAGAATTTCTTGTGAGGAGGGGGAGCAATTTCCTCTTATAATAAATAGATGCTTAATTGTTTTCCTCATGATCTCTACCAGTACTAAACCGGACATTCCCATTTTGGCAAGGGCTGGACCTTATATTTGGCTTGATTGCTTAAGGTTACTCATGCCAACTTCATTGAGGATTCAGGCACGTCTCTCCACAGCTTCATGTCAATGATGCTTGCAATCTTATTTGGTATAGGAACCATCCAATTGCAATACCTGTTCTTCTTTTTCAACTATCCAAGGTAGGCATTCCTTATGTGAGTAAGCTAGCCAGGACTTGCTCTTTAATCCTCATCTTGGATGAGTACTCCTTGTCAAAAATAGCACTTAGCTCTCCTGCTCATCTCGTGAGTCATTCTGTGGCATTTGATTTGCCTTCTTCGTGGAATAGATTTTGTATACCTCTTCGTGGTTTTTACTTATAGACTTTGCCAGTACTGCAAAGAAGGTCCTCGTTTTAGTGGCCTCTTTGTCTTTCCTATGAGGAAGTCCCGATTATTTGCTGCTCAACAGAGATCCTGCCATCAAGTGGCATCTGCAGGTCTTGCTGCAAGAGTTCTCCCATCTTTATCCAGCTTCCGATGATGGGAATTCTTTCAAAAAGAACTTTCGTGAATCTCTCAATGAGTAGGCCTTGAGGGTTTTTGTGTGAAAAGCTCCCAAAGGTTTGATTCACTCCTTCGTGCATCCGAAACAATAAGCATTGAGCTGAATTCTGGGCCTTCCAATGCATGTGGTGCTTTTTCTTCCTTAGTCGTGACAGTTATGTTAGGTACCTGTCTTACTGACTGATCGGGCGTTTCAAGCTTAAGCATTTGATGGCTTGTGATCATTCTGCATATGTAACTTCTTTGACTGAGTTACTTTGGGCTCTACATTGCTTGAAGCGAGCTTTTGCAGCTTTCGGCCAACCTTCGTTCTTATTATAATGGGAAGTCCTGGTCCTAGCCCCCAAGACTCTTGAGTATGGAGTGTTTGGATCTATCCTCAAGAGGGAAGGTTTGAACCTATCTTCCTTTTCGGCTCCTCCAATATCATGGACAGGGTAACTCGCTTTTTGAGATGTTTCTTGAGGAGTTTCTACTTTTAGGGTGCCTGCCTTTTAGTTATCCAGATGAATCTGCAATATCCAGCTTCTTATGTTGCACGACAGGTTTTGGTTTCTGTATCTTGGTGCAGTTTGGATACTAAGGCCTCTACTTGGTACTTCATGATTTATGGCTCATGCGGCTATTATTTTGTTCCTCATAGATATGAGTACCTCCATAGCTCGTTCAACACCAGATGCTTCTTTAAGAACCATGATTGATAGTTCATAACTCCCGAACATTCTGTTCTTCACTAGGAGCTCTTCCAATTTAGGTGCCTTTGACCTTCATTAGTGGACTTGGAAGCTTGTGGCTGTTGCTTGGTATCTTATAGATTTAAGTACCTTTTCCAGGTGCTTGATAGTTTCTTGGAGCTTATCATTTTGCTTAAAGGCTCTTCAAGCCTTGTTTCAGCGCGTAATCCATTATGGTTCCTCTAGACAAGGTTTGGATTGCCCAATTTGAATGTCTCTCCACCCCTTGCCAGCTCATGCTGACTTTGGATTTTGTCAATTTCGAAACCTCTGGCTCTCTGTTGGATATTTCGTGAATCCGGTTCCCCAATCACTTTGGAGCTTCATTAATTTGAGCTCCTTGAGGTTTCTCCGCACCTCATCTATTTTAGGACCTGCAGTTCCTCGTCATCACGCGGACATTTGGGAACCTGCAGTTCTTTCTCGTCCTCGAACATTAGGGACTTCCATTGACTTTCATTGTAATTATGCAAACTTGTTTGCTTAGTTTTCGCTTTTCTTTGGACAATTGTCCGACTTTGAAATCTTTATGATTTCTTAAGAGAACCCTTCGGTAGCTGATGCTTCTGCGAAACTTTGGAATAGCTTCTATCCTTATTGGGATTTCAAGTAGCCTCTTTCTTTGTAAGAGAATTTTTTCTTTGACCCTAGGCTTTTTCTGTAGCTTTGCTGGTCAACACCTGATACGCATAGGACCTACATGGGCCTCTTTGCATACTTTTCTGGGTATGAGATCTGATGTACTTTGTTGTGATTTTGTAGCCTGCAGGGCCTACAAAGCCTTCTGTGGGCTTTAGGGCTTCCTTGTAGGAGCTTGTATGGTGCTGATTGCATCTTCTTAGCTTGAGCAAGTTCATCAGAGGTCTTTCTATTGGGTGAGCTTTAGATTTACTTGAGTGAGACCTATTATTTTTTTCTTTGGCATTTACGTGACTAATTTTGCGGTTTATGGCTCTTCACGGCCTAATGCTTTTTGGTACTTGTAAAGCCCTGTGCGATATATCGGGTCTTTTCCACAAGTTTCTTTTTTTTTGTTTCCCTTTTATAAGGACCTCACTCACTTTTTCTTTTGAGAACTTCTATTTTATGACATAGAGGGGAGGACCTGAACTTCTGCCCTCGTGGATAACAATCATGTGCTCTAATTTTTTGATTATTAAGTTGCATTCAGTAGGATATGGCGTGCCAGATGCCAGGTCGTGACATGTTGCTATCGAGTTTTCTTTGGATAAACTTCTATTTCTTTCAGAATGGATGTTGGACCTCTAGGACCTTTAGGATCTGGACCTATTGAGCTTGTTGGATCTGGACTTCTTGAGCCTCTAGGATTTGGACCTCTTTGAGCCTTTTGGATCTAGACCTCTCGAGTCTCTGGGATTTGTACCTCTTTGAGCCTCTAGGATCTGGACCTCTTGAGCCTCTAGAATCATGACCTCTAGAGCCTCTAGGATCTGGACCTCATGTCTTTGGTTTTGCTCTCAACCTCGGGGCCTACTTTGTGTATCCCACTTCTTTGATCTCTATGAACACCCTTATTTGTTGGGTATTTAAATGGGTAAAGGACCTGTATGACAGGATTGCGGGGCGTAGAAGTCAAATTTCTCCACCCTTCTTGGTTCTGTTTTTTTCTAAAAGGACCTTGGGGACCTTTATTTTTTTTTAACTCTAAGAGGCCCTGCCATACGGATGTCCTTACTTGAATGAGAGTTTGATGTGGCTATGATGGCCCCCTGGATCTCGTTGGAACTGAGTCAGCTCTTATTGGGCAAGCCTTGGATCTTATTCAAATCTTGCCACAACCTCCTCGATCTAACTGGGTTGATTTAGATCTAATTAGATTGGCGTAGATCTTGCTTGGATCTAACCAAATTGGCCTTGGATCTAGTTGCACTTCATGTAGATCTTAATTTGATCTAGTTCCTTCTCCTTCCTCTAGTGATGAGTGGAGTATGATGTGGTAGTTGCAACCGATTTTGACCTTGTTTCCATGCTCTTTTACAAGTTTTTGGCTATTGATTGATAGATCTGGTTTTGACTTGCCTTTTTTCTCATCACATAGGAGATTTATGGGCTTCTTTTCGGTTCCTTGCCTATGTCCTGCCTCTACAATACCTCCTGATGGGAGTGAGGGATATAAATTTTTGGAATTTTGCCCACAGTTCCACTGTTGGGAATGATTTAGGTGGTAAGAGTACCTCCGATGATCAGATTATGCCCTTAATAATTAGAGTACCTCTGGCGATTTGAGTACCTCCGGTGGCCGGAGTACCTCTGATTGGTAGTACCTCTAGTGACTAAAATTCCACAAATTAGTGGGTTGGACTCTGCTATTGGTCCTGACTCCTCAAGTGGAGAAGCCATGGCTTTTTGTTCATTTCCCACAGACGACGCCAGTGTAAAAAACGAATTTTTTACCGGGGTATGGATGTAAAATACTCTTGGCATGATTGGGGTTTCTTTGGCTTGATCTTGATATCAAGACCTGATCTCTATGCCTGGAAACTTGCTCCTGATGCCCGAAGGACCTGATCTCTATGCTTGGACCACCTGTAAGACTAACTAGAAGGACCCAGGGAAGTCCAGGGTTGTGACCCCGGGAGGACCTCTGATGCCTAAGTTAGCAAAGGAGATTTTTCTCTATTAATTTGAGAGAGTATGAAGAGAGAGAGTTTCGAGAGTGGAGAATTGTATTCTCTAGAGAGAATTTCCTTATGGAGAGTAGAGATTTTCTCCAGGAAGATTTTGGTGTGTGTCTTACTCTTCTTTGCACCCTTTTTTATAGGAGTTTTTGGTGGTGGAGCATTTACTCTGGATGTCCCTTCAACTCCATATAACACTTATAACACTTATCATATTTTTCACATGGCAAAATAGTTATTTGGGCTTGGTCCTGGGCCTTTGGATTGGATCTGGTCTTGGACTCCTACATTGAGCCTACGCCTGGTCCTGAATTTTATCTCAGTTGGGCCTTTAGGCCTTGATTGGTTTATTTCATTCCTCATCACCGCCAATGCTTTTAGCGACATCTTTCAGGCTTTCAGCAAATACTGTCGAAGGACTTGCAAGCTGACCGCCTTCTCTGTCTTGGTGATAATGGAGCAGGAGGGGCCAGAAGTTTCATCTCAACTAGAAGAGCCATCTTGCAGAATAGGCACAGATGTAGAAATTCAACTTGTCTGGGTCCAAGTTTTTTAACCAAAATTTTCCTTTCATGTCTATGTGTATTAAAGTTGTAAATGCTAGTGACAGAACTTAAATTTGCTTTGTAATTCTTTAGGCTTGGAATTTGAGCAAGGTAGATTCTTTAATTGGCACTCTCAAAAGAATTCCTTTGTACATATTTGTACAGAGGAGTCACCTTCCATCGTGGAGGGTCTCTATAGAAAGATGCGTAAATTTTTTGCTTGCAGGCCAGGTTAATTACCATCAAATACAGCATGCTAACATGCTCACACTCTGGATAGCTCTGAATGTCCCAGTTTTAGTTTATCAAGAAAATTTCAACTTCAGTTGGTTTAGATTTTGATACGAGCAAACCAACACTAAGTGAACTCAAGAAGGTGATGACGCCATTAGCTTTCTTCAAGGACCAGTCACAAGGGCTCGGTTGAAGAAGATAAAGAATCACATGTTACGTTATGCTCAAGCTTGGGTCAATCGGGAGTTGCAAGAAGATAAGTTGGACAAGTTTGGAGATGAATTTAAAGAGATTCCTAAGTTTGTGAGCATTTTGAAGGATTCAAGTCAAAAGTAGCCGTTTTTTACCGTTTAACCGGAAGTTACTGTTCACGCCGGAAATTACTATTCACTGCCGGAAATTACTATTCACCGCCGGCGTTTACTGTTCAATTTCAGGCTCGAAAACCACTTTGGAGCTGGAGATTCCCACTATTCAGATTGAGTGGACTTTCATTATTTGGTTTGTTGGTGTGCACTATAGAAAACAAAAGAAAAAGAAAGCTAAATCATTGTGTTTTATGCTTTGCATTTAAAATTCAATCCTTTGCTTTTTGGCTTCTATAAAAGCCAACCATATATCAAGTTTGTAATCAGATTATGAATGAAATTTGAGTGATTTTAAGGAAGCTAAATGCTTACCTTTGGTGTGCTTCTTGATGCGGGATTCAATCAAAAACAAAAGAGGGATTCTCTTGGCTTTACTCTTTAGGATTGATTTCTCTTATCAAGTGTTTTACTTGTGGTGATTAATCAACTCCTTGTATTCCTCATTATTTGTTGCCTAATCCATTGAGTTTAGGAGGTGAAGAATAGGAATACTAAACCCTAGTTTGATTGGAGATTAGAGGTCTTGGGATCAATTAGTTGCAAAGGTGAGCCTAGTGGAATTCTAGGGTTGTTGCTGCATCAGATTTTCAGGATGCCTGCCACAAGTAGACTGCATGAATACAAACGATAGTTGCAGACCATCTCCAACAAACTTCTAAAAAAGAAAAGAAAAAGGCAAAGTGCTCATTTCAAGAGATGGACTTTTCATGCATATTCATCAACGAATGGTGCGCTAGTTTCTGAGTTCAGTTCTTGGGGAAAAAAATGGATTAAAAATTTTAAATTTTCAAAGTAAGATGCCGCCATCGCTTGTGCGAGATGAGAAAAAAAATGGAGTATAAAATTTTAGTTTTCAAAGTAAGAAATTAAAGATGATGTGGCATTTTTAAAAAATGTTGGAGCAAAACTTAACAGACACATAAGCAAAATTTAATAGAATCATACTTAAGGACTTGTTTTTTTCAACTAATATAATGTTTAGAACTTGATTTGTGCTTTCAAAAGGTTTGATACCAATTCATCTCAAGCATAAAGGTTTAGGACCAAAAGAGCTCTTCTTCCTATCAATTTGGTTCTGTTGCCGGGAATGAAGAAGCTTCAGGCGTGGATGCGCATAGGAGATGGCGCGAAGGCAAATACAATGGGAGAAGAATGACGCGAGGACATGGGTGAACCAACCTTCATCGTACACTCCAGCAAAGGAGCAGGATGTCCCAGAGGAGGTGTAATCGAGCGAGGATGTCTCCATAATTAGGAGTACAACAATCTTAGGGGCCTTTTGGTGCAGCTCTTGGGAGATCTGGAGGTGTCACAAAGGAAAAAACAGGAGCGAAGGATGACCCAACACACACCCCGGAGAGGCATTCAAATATTGGAGCCTGGATCCAGCCAGAAAGTAGCACCAACCCACCACCAAATGGAGCGGTTGATGGATGAGGGTGCTGACTCCTCGGAGGAGGAGGACCGTGAGAGGAGGCGCCTTATTTCCTTGGAGACGCTTAGGAGAAAAAAGGAGCAAAAAGGAGAGTATGGAGTAGAAAAAGTGGTGGCTCTAGAGCGTGGAGTGCAATCCCCGCTCGCTTCCCTGTTGATGAAAAGCCCCAGCCTAGGGACTTCAAGATGCCACAACTAGACGCTTACGATGGAGAGGCGGATCTAGACGCTTACGATGGAGAGGCGGACCCCTATGTTCTTGTGGCGCATGTGCCAACCACGGTGGAGATGCAGACTGCTGATGAGGACATAAAAGCAAGGATGTTGGCATCCACCCTTCGAGGGAATGCACAGGCGTGGTATAACTGAGTGCCTCTGGAATCCGTAGATTCATTATAGGACTTGGCGGTTAAGCTTGTGAATAGGTTCCGTGCTAGTGTGCCCCCGAGAAGGGAGAACTCGCATCTCTTCTAAATACGACAACATGAGGGGAAGCGGCTAAGGAATTTTGTAACCAGATTCAACCGGGAAACCTTGGATTTTGTGGAGTTCAACATGGGGGTGGCCTTGCATGAACACTCAAATTTAACCCACAAATATTCTTTTAAAATGGATTTCGAACATGCTTGAACCTTAGGATTAATGAGATGATTTGGTCTTGGGATAGGGCATTAATTTAATAGAATAAATACGTTTTGGTAAATTTATCATTTATGTGTTTGGACTCTAGGATTAATGAGATGATTTAATCTTAAGATAAAAATATGTCAAGGTCTAATGCACTAGATTGTATTTTATTTCATTGCTTGGGCTTTCTTACTTTTTTTAACCCAATCATATTGAGATGATTTATTTTTGGGTTAGGAATGAATTTAGAAGCCCAAGTTAATGAGATATGATTTTTCCAGAGTTGAACAACCCATAAACACATTACTTACAGATTAATTTTAGCTATGATTTTCGTGAAAAATCAGAGTTAAATCATCCTTTAGTGGTAAATGTGTTTTTGGTATGATTTGGGCATGAAATGGGGACTTAATGTGTAATCAATCAATTAGGAGATGATTGGGGGAAGTTTTAATCAAGAAAAGAGGTGATTCTGGGTTGATTAAGGGTTAATTATGCGGTGGAATCAAATCAAGGAGGAATTAAGGGAAACAGAGAGAGAAATAGGAAAGAACGGGAGAAACGCAGGGTGTCGGGCGGCCATGGCGGCCATCCAGCCCATGACCGCCGGCCTTGGCGGTCTTGGCGCCCAGAAATGCCCGATATCTCCGTTTCTCTCCCCTAATTTGATTCTACACGGTTTTGGCCCAGATTTTTGGCTAAGACCTTGGTCATTGAGCAGGTCCAAGCCCCTATACACCCCAGAATACTATAAATAGGACCCCCCACTCATATTTCTGGGGATCAATCACTCATTACACACACACCCCATAAGCTTTGTTGCTTGGAGAAACTCTACTTCTACAAGCCTAGAAATATTTCTGTAGGCAAGAACTCTGGAAGAATCTCATGGGTAACATCAACAAGGAGGCAGCAAGGGTAGACCAAGAGGGGTTAATAATTGAGCTTAGAAGTGGCAAGAAGGTGGGTGCACAATTCAACCCAAACTAAGGAGCTAGAGGAGGGCTACAAGAGGTAACACTAATCCCCTTTTATTTGATCTTTTGCTGACTGTTTGATGATGCTTTTGATGATGTAAGCGGCGAGCTAATGTCATATTTAGAACTATGTGGCTTTGACCCTGGTCACTCGGGTACGTAGGTAGTCTCAATTTCATAATGGGATGCAAGCCAAATCTTCTTCTTCTCCCCTTTCTTTTTAGTTTTCTTTGTTTCCACACTTGCACACTTGCACAAGGCATTCATGTGTTCTTCAATTGTACAAGGTTTCGACCCAATGCGGATGGGTGCTTAACACCTTCCCATCCATGACGACCCCCGGGCCCAACATTTCCGGTTCGTCAACCAGTTGCTTTAAAAATGGAGTCTTGAAAGGTTTTTTTTCCCGAATTTTGCCTTATAATAAAATTTGGGTGGTGACTCCAAAGATATTGGGTGTTGGTTAAGAAGAAGGTGTAAGGAATTGGTGAAGAGTCCCAAGTGATTTTGGGTCGGGTCTTCACACCTGGTGACTTCGCTGGGGATTCTCAGGGTTCAAGAAACTTTATGCAATCATTGAACTTTGTATGCCTTTTTATGTGTCTTCATAAGTGCCTTGCATTCATGATGATTGATGTGAAGCCTCTTCCGTAAGAGGGCGAGGGAATCCAAGTCCGCTACATGCTTTCCTTAAGCGATAGTGGCTTGAGTGAACCCATTTCTCGATGCTTAGCAATGATGGGGATTAATGGGCCTTGGACCTCACTCGATATCCATTATCACATGTGAGTAGGTCAAACTATTCCCTAGCGGCAATCTCTAGCCCCCAACCAGCTGCATACCCTGAACATCTCATGCATATTAAATCAATAAGTGGTACGTGCATTTGAGTGATTATTTTACACCTTAGCGGGACCGCCATGCTAACTCTGCGTAGAGTGTAATATTTTGTGGCATGAATTGACGAGTCTAGTAAACATACCCTAGGGATGTAAATACAAAAGTTTGAGTAGAAGGTGAGCTTTTAGTGTTGTTTCCCCAGTTGCATACACTAAACATTGCATCACGTACTTTTCAAAAAAAAAAACCTCGAGATCATGTGTGATGCTAGTGACCATGCTGTAAGAGCTGTGCTAGGGCAGAGGAAGGACAACATGCTTCATGCAATCTATTATGCCAGCAGAACTCTAGATGATGCACAGATCAACTATGCCACAACCGAAAAGGAACTCCTGGCAGTGGTCTTTGCCTTTGGAAAATTTCGAGCATACCTGCTGGGCTCCAAGGTCTTCATACACACTGACCATTCAGCCCTGAAGTACCTATTGACAAAGAAGGAGACCAAGCCAAGACTTCTAAGGTGGATCCTTCAACTTCAAGAATTTGACTGGGAGATTCGAGACAAGAAGGGTACAGAGAATGTGGTAGCTGATCATTTGTCCAGACTGCCCCCAGAGCACATGCCAAAGGAGAACATGCCCATTGATGATCATCTCCCAGTTGACAGCCTCATTGCAACAATCCACAGTGTCACCCACAGGCTCATGCCGTGGTATGCACAAATCGTTAACTTCCTAGCCTGTGGAGCCCTTCCACCAAACCTGAACCATTCACAACGAAAGAAGTTCTTCTCTGATATGAAGAACTAGCTCTGGGATGAGCCCTTGCTGTTCAGAAGGTGTGGAGATGGGATGATCAGAAGATGCATTCCTAAAGAAGAGGTGGCACAAGTCCTGCACAGTTGCCACAATGCACAGTATGGAGGACACCATGGCGCAACCAGGACAGCCTCTAATGTCTTACAAGCGGGCCTATATTGGCCTACCTTGTTTAAGGACGCACGCAATTGGGTGGTAGCTTGCAAGGAATGCCAACGTACAGGAAACATCTCTAGGAGGCAGGAAAAGCCGCAATAGGGCATACTAGAAGTAAAGCTGTTTGATGTTTGGGGGATCTATTTCATGGGACTATTCCCAAGTTCATATGGGAACAACTACATCATGGTAGCTGTTGATTATGTTTCCAAATGGGATGAGGCCATTGCCTCCCCAACCAATGATGCCAGGGTAGTGACACGGTTCCTCAAGGAAAATATCTTCACTCGATTTGGCACCCCAAGAGCCATAACCAGTGATGGAGGTGCCCATTTTTGCAACAGACAGTTTGAAGCTCTCCTAAGGAAATATGAAATCTGACACAAGGTGGCCACTCCCTATCATCCTCAAACAAGTGGCCTAGTCGCGGTGACAAATAGAGTGATCAAGCAGATTTTGGAGAAAACAGTGGGATCGTCATACAAGGATTGGGCAGTTGTGAACACCCAAATTTGACCCTCGAATATTTTACTAAAATTGGATTCCAAACATGCATAACTTAAGGTTAATGAGATGATTTAATTTTGAGTCAAGGCATGATAAGAATTTAATTTAGTAGAATTACTGTATTTTGGTAAACTAAGCCTTTGTGCATCTGAACCTTAGGATTAATGGGACGATTTAATCTTAGGGTATAACATATGATATGGTTTATTTACACTAAAATACATTTCAATACGTTGCTTGGGCTCTCTTAATGATTTTTAAGCCAATTATATTGAGATGATTTATTTTTGGGTTAGGAATGGGTTTAAGGGTCCAAGTAAATGGATTCTCCAGAGTTTACCCAGCCCAATGACACATTTCTTGCAGGTTAATTTTAGCTCTGATTTTCGTGAAAAATCAGAGTTCAATCATTATTTATGCAGAAATGTTGTTTTTGGTATGTTTTAGTATGAAATAGGCATTAAGGTGTAATCAATCTATTATGGAATGATTAGGGGAGTGATAATCAAGTAATTTAGTGATTCTAGGTTGATTAGGGGTTAATTACGCGGTAAGATCAAATCAGGGCTGAATTTGGGGGATTGGGAGTTCGAAAATGGAAAGAACGGGTGACACGCGGGACAACCGGCGGTCCTCTCGCGACGACCGCCAGGTGCTGGCGGGCATCCACTCGAGACCGCCGGAACTGGCGGTCAAGCAGTGGATGACCGCCGGCAGCGGTGGCCATGTCTTCCCAGATTCGCCCAAATCCCCAATTTTGTTTTAAATTTCGATCTTACGCGGTTTTGGACCAGATTTTTTGGCATAATCTTCACCATTAAGCTGGTCCATGCCCCTAGGCTTCCCAGAGAACTATAAATAGGACCTCTCACACATATTTCAGGGAGCATACACTTTTCTCACATACACACCTATAAGCCTTGAATGCTTGGAGAAACTCTACTTCTCCAAGCCCAGAAATACATTCCTTAGGCAGAAACTCTGGAGGAATTTCGTGGGAGGCATTGGCAGTAGTCCAGCAAGGAGCAGTCAAGAAGAGGATCAACCATAGAGCTTAGAAGTGGCAAGAAGGTAGGTGTAGAACTCAACCCATTGCAAGGAGCTAGAGGATGGGTACAAGAGGTAACACTAAACCTTCTCTTGAATGATTTTTGTTGATTATATGCTAATGCTTTTGATGATGTAAGTGGCCAATTTGTGCCATGTTTAGAACTACGTGGCTTTGACCCTGGTCACTCGGGTACGTAGGTAGTCTCGGTTTTACAACTGGATGCAAGCCAAATCTTCTTCTTCTCCCCTTCTCTTTGTTTTCCACACATGCACACTTGCACCAGGCACACTTGCTTTTTACAACTGCACACAGTCTCGACCCAACATGGATGGGTGCCTAGCTGCTTCCCATTTGTGACGAACCCCCGATCCCATGTCTTTGGTTCGCCAAGACCATGTAGCCTAAAGGAGTCATCTAAAGGTTTTTCCCATATTTTTCCCTTAATAAAACTTGAGTGGCGACTCCAATAACATGGGATTGACTCAAGAAGAAGGTGTTAGGAAATAGGTGAATAGGTCCAAGTGATTGTGGGTCGGGTATTCATAATTGGCGACTCCGCTGTGGACGTAGAGGGTTCAGGTGACTTTGTGCATTTGTTGAATCTTGTGTGCCTTTTACTTATCATCATAAGTGCCTCGCATTCATAACAATTGATGTGAAGCCTTCACCTTAAGAGGACGAGGGAATCCAAATTCGCTACATGCTTTCCTTAAGCGATAGTGGTTTGAGTGAACCCGTTTCTGGATGCTTAGTATTGATGGGGATTAATTTGCCTTGGACCTCACGCGATATCCTTTATCACATTGTGAGTAGGTCAGCCTATTCCCTAGCGGAAATCTTTTGGCCCCCAACCAGCCGCATACCCTGAGCATCTCATGCATTATGAATCAATAAGTGGTATGTGCATTTGAGTGATTAATTGTTGTGAATTCAAGTAAGTGTAAATAGTATTGCCCCTTATTCTTGCATACCCCAAAACCCAATTAGATAGTATATACCAGAAAGCCTACGGGATACCGAGCCTCTGACTCCCATGCTTCAAATGGTAGGACAAGATGAGTGAGGACAATGGTGCTAAGGTGGCTGAGGAGTCCATGGACCTGTTGAAAAATCCGATGATTAGGGATGCGCTGCTGGCATTACAAAAGGGGAAGATGGTGTTCCCTAGGAGTGATGGGGGACAAGTGTCAAAGTCAGGCGGTGAGAGCAAGGTGGTGGTCATCCAAGATGAAGACTCAACCACACAAGAATCCAAGGGAGAAGAGAAATGGCTTAAGAGGGTGGAAGAGTTATTGAAGGCCATGAAGAGAAAGGAAGATGACTGGAACTTGGACCGCTTGTTCCTGTTCCCCGGCGCCCGGCTACCTGAAAAGTTCAAAATGCCCGACATTGAGAAGTTCAATGGAACGGGATGCCCTACAACCCATTTAAAAGATCTATGTAAGGATGTTACAGCCTATGGGAATAGGGCCAGAACTGATGGTTCAACTGTTCTAGAGGACTTTGTCAGGAGTAGCATTGAAATGGTTCATGACATTGGATGAGAGCAAGGTGAGCAAGTGGGATGACATCTGCAAGGTGTTTATAGACCAGTACAGTTATAATACTGAAGTAGATGTAACCAAGAGGGATCTTGAGACAACCAAGCAGGAGGCCCAGGAGACCTTCTCGGCCTATATCTCGAGATGGCGCGGCAAAGCATCATTGATGGTAAATATACCCACTGAAGAGGATCAAGTGCAAATGGTGATCAAGCCAGCCTACTATGATCTCGTGGTCGGAAACTACTATGCAAACTTTAAGGCCCTTTTCGGGGCCGGGATACAATTAGAAGACGCTATCAGCTCAGGGAAAATCAAGGCCTCGGTGGATGTTCTCGCATCTAGAAGAAACTTTAATGTGTCCCAAGGAAAAAGGTCTGTTGAGGTGAACCACGTTGCCGCCCAGGTGCCACTACAGATTGGAATGAAGCCCAAGAACTTTACTCTCCTCCCCATGTCCTTAGGAAAGATGCTCAACAAAAGTATGGAGAAAGGTTTGTTGCAACCTTTGGACCCAAGGCCCGATTCGCCCCTTAGGGGAGATCCTAACAAGTTCTGTGAATTCCATTAGATGGCTGGACATATTATCGATCATTGCTCTCGAATCCACCACAAAATCCAGGACATGATAGAGAGAAATGAAATAATCCTACCCAAGAGGCCAAATACCAAGCTGAATCCACTACCCCTGCACGAGGAGATTGATATGATAGAGGCGGAACCCGTACCTGAATATGAATGCTTAGTGCTTGACCTCAGTGAGAATGTGGATTCGGATGAGGAGGTTGATGTTATCACTAGATCTGGAAGGGTAGCAAGGAGAGCTCCACCCCCCCGCTTAGATGAACCTGAAGAAGCAACGGATCCTGAAGAAGACGTGATAATTAAACAACTGAAAAAGACTCAAGCAAACATATCAATCTGAGGTCTGCTAATGGCTTTACGTCCACATCGAGAGAAGATCCTTCAAACCTCAAACAAAGCCCATGTCCCTATCGACACTGCACCAGAAACATTGGCCAACATGATAGCCTTTGTGGAAACCGATAATCAAATATCCTTCTGTGATAAGGATTTATGCCCAGACAGGGGTGCTCATGTTGAGGCATTGTACATCACCGTCCAAGTTAAAGACAACCAAGTCCCATTGGTATTGATAGATAACGGATCAGCTTTGAATGTGTGTCCCCTGAAAACTGCAAGCTTGTTGGGATTTGGGGCTACAGATTTCTTGCAATCACGAACAATGGTCAGAGCATATGACAATGCTCGACGGGAAGTCTTAGGAATGATAAAATTAGAGGTGACCATTGGCCCTGCTCCTTTTGTGATAGAATTCCAAGTGTTGGACATCACATCCAGCTTCAACTTACTTCTTGGGAGACCTTGGTTGCACCAAGCCCGAGCAGTAGAATCCACGTTGCATCAGATGCTGCGATTTCCCTATTAAGGTGGGATAGTCACCATCAAGGGGGAGACAATCGAGAAGAATATCAAGCCAGTATTTGGAATTGAAGGAGACGAGGAAGTATCTTTGTCAAGTTTTGTTTTTGAGTCCGTCGGTACTATAATGACAGACAAGCTGGTTTGCAAACTACCTTATTACGACCCATTTGGTAACGTGGCAATCATAGGGATTATGAAAAAGATGAAGTACTTCCCAATCATGGGGCTAGGGAAGAAACAACAAGGGATATTAGAAGTTCCTTAGGTTCATGCCACTAAACCACCCTTTGGTCTGGATATATCCCAACCGAAGTAGAGATTGAGAAACAAAAGGAAAAGTACCAAGCAAGGGCATTGGCTCGAAAGAAGAAGCAAGAATGGGACTTTGTCATGCCTCCCTATTTTAAGACGTTGAATGGCTACTTTATGAAGGAGGGAGAAAACTTTCCTTTTTGTGCGCTATCACGAAGATCAGGAAGCCAGGGTTTGAGCTGTTCTTTGAGTGTTATCCGGAGGAGGAAGAAGAGGTAGGGGAAAAGGAAGAGGTTAAGAATGAAAAGGATGAAGACTTTGGCTGTGAGACCCTTTTTGAAGAAACGGAGGTTGCTTAAAGACCCCTGCAGTAGTTTATGTTGAGTGCCTAGGTCATGGTTCGAGAGAAAGGTAGGGGGGGGAGGTAGGGAGAGGGAAGGGGGGTGGGTCGATAAGGGCAAGTTGTTTTCTTTTCAATAAATAAAAGGCACTCTTTTTCTATATATTGATGACTACTTTGGCAAGTATCTTTATGCATGCATAACATATGTGGATATGGTGGGTCGAACAAACTCTTTAATTCTATAATGGTTAATTTGAGGACTAATACTAATAAGAGGAATGACAATGCTGACAAGGATCTCAAAAACTCCTAACGTGAAAGAGGATCAAGGCCTAATCCGATAAAAACATCAAAATTCTAAGAAACCACTAGTTCTGGAAAACGTCCAATAGGCGAAACCATCAGAGAGAACCTGGCGAAGGCCTTACAATGCACGATCACCAGAAGAAGAGGAGTTTTTGAAGGACAACAAACACCAGATGAGAAAAGAACTATGTGAACCTGAGTTCATGAGCTATTGTAAAAGAAAGAAAGAAAAAAAAAGAAAAGAAAAGAAAAGAAAATGAGCCATGAATACGTAGGAAGCCCCGACTAGGGTCCGGTTTCACTTTTATTAGCAATAGTCCAAAGATTAACAAAGGATAAAGGGAGTTTGTTCACTCATTTATTCGCATACATTATGCATGTAGAAGGATAGCTGTTCAAAATAGGATTCAATTTTTCCTGTGCCTCTTACGACTTGCTTCGGTATCCCCACCGTTGGCTTTCTTAATGGAATGTTCAGAAGGTCCGAAACCGGGCGGTGCAGGCCCCTCCAAGACCATCTCTCTAGCAAGGCGCAACGAACCTTCAGACTCGGCCACATCTTTCTCAACCATTCTAAGTAGGACCTAGGAGGATGAATCTCAAAATGACTATCGATTGGTTCTCTTAAAGGCAAAGCCCAACCCCCCTAGACGGCTTTCAGAGCAGTAGCCTTCATAGGACCGGTGATTGAAATAGGAATATCAGATGGAACTATTTGGTCTATGCCAAATTTCCTTAATATCCTCTTCGGATGATAGTATGTGGACCTTTCTATACCCGGGAGGGGTACCCAATCCTTACATAGAGTACGAATAACCACCTCCTACATCCCAAGCCACCGGCAGAACCAGGTGATTTGTTCAGCCTTGAGATCCTTCATATAGAAGACCTAGTCTCAAATAGTGTTGAAGGAGACTAAATAACCACGACGGACATAGTTTGATTGATCAGCCTAGGGACGTTCAATCAATGTGAGATGCTCGCACAGCCACATCTGCATGAAGATAAGAGGTCACTATAACAAAATGGGAAGGTGAGAAGAATGATAATCAAAGAAAGGGAAGCCAAGTATATGCACCTGGAGTAGAAGAGGAGAACCAGTCAATGGGGCGCGGTGATCAACGGCCAGCGTGTCCAAACAGTTGACAGTCTCGCCCAATATGATAGGGACTAGGCTCTTTTCATCAAAAAGTCTAGCCACCAGTGCACCAATCCAAAAAGGGCAAACGCCGGGGGATCCCACTAATAAGAACTCACGTGTCATCACAAGGGCAAGGGCATGATTGTGTTCCTTCCTCCAATCGAAATTCTCCTCGAGATGTTGTTCAGAGCTGCCAAGGAAGTATCGATCAATGATCTTGGTTAGCTCCAGATGATCATTCTGATTCATCAAAAAGTTGTTCTGGCCTTCGGTTAGAACGAGGAATTTGCTAACTTCCTTCAAGGCAGCATCGTCAAGAGAAACCATAGCAACACCCTTTATGAATTTGAACTCATTGTAAGGGCGTTGAACTCATTAACAGTGGGGCATAGCTCCATCATATCTTGGCCAAAGCGGAATACATGACGACTCTTGTCCCAGAACTTGGCGGTTGCACGAATCAGACTCTCTTCTGTCACCACACTACGAAGCTTGAACAATCTGGACAAGCCCAACAGCGAAAAGTCTATACGACATACAGCGGGAACACTCGCCATCCACCGAAGCACCTTAGCAAGATAATTCTCACTCATGGTTGCCCTAGATGTGTTTGAGATATGTTATGGCAAATTATGGGGATCTCTAGGCACCCAGAGGGTTATTTATATTGTTTCGGGGCCAGTGTAATTCGTGAAAACCCTAAAGCCCAAGCCCGAAAATCGAAAAGGAAGATTCCAGGGTTCCACGACCGCCACAGCTGGCGCTCATGTTGCAAAGACCGTCACTGCCGGCGGTCATACATGCAAGACCGCCGGACAGTGGCGGTCATCCGTCCACATTACTGCCCGGTCGATGGCATGGGCAAAATGGGCGGATTTCGAGAAAATTCAGAAATTGGGGAGGAGAGAGAAAAACTAGGAGAGAAAATAAAAGAAAAGAGAGAAGAAAAGGGAGAGAGTATACCCGGTTACTAGGGTCAAATTGTTCCCTGAGATAAGGGGCATCTATTAACGTTTGCTTGCATTTGCAATAATAAATATTTTGTATGTCGTGCACGCATAACTTATCGGGCCTTCACGTACACTAGGGGCACGTCACCCCCGCTTATAATTCTCAAAGGCACAGTAAACCCGTTTCGAACTTAATGTTAGGTTGAAATGCCTGAAGAGAACCGATACTAAACCCTGTCTCTAAAACCGTGGTGTGATAATAAGGGCACTACACCCCCACTTTGGGTTTGTATGTCTCAAGGGGCATGACACACCTCCTTCCAACGTACTAGAGAAACCAGAAGTGAGCAAACAAAAGGCCGAGATCTAGCCCCCGCAGACCAGATTTGAGAGTCGACCAGAAACCAGTAAGCCAATGGACCAACCCTTGCAAACCCGAGATGAGTCGACCTTGAGACATACAAGCCAGAAGCCAGGGAACCCAGTACACATAAAACCAAAGCCGTGTACCCGGTACACGCAAAATCGAGAGATTAGAGAGAATAAACCCCGAGATGAGATGATTCCCAAACCACGGAGTGGAACCTCCCCATTGAGAGATGTAGGGGCATGTGATGCCCGAGACATAGACAACACAGTTGCAAAGCGACATCTCAGACGATGATAGGGTATGAGATGCCCAGAGACTAAATAACTAGGCCGTGAGATGACATTTCTGACAGAAGTTAGTGGCGAAGCCACTTGGGATGAGATGATTCCCAAATTGAAACCTAGTTGACAAGGATGGGACTATTCCTTGTCAGCAACCTGATAGATGAGAAGATTCTATCACCTCGGGATGAGATGATTCCCGAGACCTGGGATGAGATGATTCCCAAAATCGAAACCTAGTTGATAAGGATGGGATTATTCCTTGTCAACAACCCGATAGATGAGATGATTCTATCACCTCGGGATGAGATGATTCCTAAGATTTGGGATGAGATGATTCCCAGGATCCGAGGGTCAGTCCCTCAAAACTTCAGGATGAGATGATTTGTGAGGAGGAGCATGGGATGCTCCGAAACTGGGCACATATCACAGATTTATCAATCAAATTTGGTGGTTCCTGTCTTACGTTGTTTCGTCCTTGGTTCCCTAGGACTCATCAACGAGGGGCTTCTGTGAACACCCAAATTTGACCCACGAATATTTTACTAAAATTGGATTCCAAACATACTTAACTTAAGGTTAATGAGATGATTTAATATTGAATCAATGCATGATAAGAATTTAATTTAGTGGAATTAATGTATTTTGGTAAACTAAGCCTTTGTGCATCTGAACCTTAGGATTAATGGGACGATTTAATCTTAGGGTAAAACATATAATAAGGTTTATTTACATTAAAATACATTTCAATACAATGCATGGGCTCTCTTAGTTATTTTTAACCCAATTATATTGAGATGATTTATTTTTGGGTTAGGAATGGGTTTAAGGGTCCAAGTAAATGGATTCTCCAGAGTTTACCCAGCCCATTGACACATTTCTTGCAGGTTAAATTTAGCACTGATTTTCGTGGAAAATCAGAGTTGAATCATCTGCTATGTAGAAATGTTGTTTTTAGTATGTTTTAGTATGAAATAGACATTAAGGTGTAATCAATCTGTTAAGAATGATTTAGGGGAGTGATAATCAAGTAATTGAGTGATTCTGGGTTGATTAGGGGTTAATTATGCGGTAAGATCAAATCAGGGCTGAATTAGGGGGCTTGGGAGTTCGAAAATGAAAAGAACGGGTGACACGTGGGACAACCGGCGGTCATCTCGCAACGATCGCCAGGTGCTGGTGGGCATCCACTCAAGACCGCCGGCACTGGCGGTCAAGCAGTGGATGACCGTCGGCAGCGGCAGTCATGTCTTTCCAGATTCGCCCAAATCTCCGATTGTGTTTCTATTTTCGACCCTACGCGGTTTTGGACCAGATTTTTGGGCATAATCTTCACCAATAAGCAGGTCCACACCCGTAGGCCTCCCAGAGCACTATAAATAGGACCCCTCACACACATTTCAGGGAGATCACACACTTTTCTCATATACACACCTATAAGCCTTGAGTGCTTGGAGAAACTCTACTTCTCCAAGCCCAAAAATACATTCCTTAGGCAGAAACTCTGGAGGAATTTCGTGGGAGGCATTGGCAGTAGTCCAGCAAGGAGGAGTCTGGAAGAGGATCAACCATAGAGCTTAGAAGTGGCAAGAAGGTGGGTGTAGAACTCAACCCATTGCAAAAAGCTAGAGGAGGGCTACAGGAGGTAACACTAAACCTTCTCTTGATTGATTTTTGTTGATTATATGCTGATGCTTTTGATGATGTAAGTGGCCGATTTGTGTTATGTTTAGAACTACGTGGCTTTGACCCCGGTCATTCGGGTACGTAGGTAGTCTCGGTTTTACAATGGGATGCAAGCCAAATCTTCTTCTTCTCCCCTTCCCTTTATTTTCCACACATGCACACTTGCACCAGGCACACTTGCATTTTACAATTGCACACAGTCTCGACCCAACATGGATGGGTGCCTAGCTCCTTCCCATCTGTGACAAACCCCCGATCCCATGTCTTTGGTTCGCCAAGACCATGTAGCCTAAAGGAGTCATCTAAAGGTTTTTCCCCTGTTTTGCCCTTAATAAAGCTTGGGTGGTGACTCCAATGACATGGGATTGACCTGAAGAAGATGGTGTAAGGAAATAAGTGAATAGACCTAAGTGATTTTGGGTCGGGTATTCACAGTAGTAAAGCTTGATGATGCTTTTTGGGTATACCACACAGCCTACAAGGCACCCATTGGCAACACTCCGTACTGCCTTGTCTTTGGAAAAGCTTGCCATCTACCTATGGAACTTGAACACAATGCTTATTGGGCTATTAAGGCCTTAAATTTTGATACACAGGTTGTAGGAGAGTAGAGGTTGTTGCAGCTAAACGAATTGGACGAGCTGAGGCTGGAAGCATATGAAAATGCCAAACTATACAAGGAGAGGACAAGAAAATGGCATGACAGCAGAACTCAGCCAAAGAAATTTAAGGAAGGGGACGAAGTTCTTTACAATTCTCGCCTGAAGCTATTCCTTGGAAAGCTTCGATCAAGAAGGTCTGGACCCTTCACAGTGTCCCACAGCTACCCCCACGAAGCTGTTGAAATCTATAATGAACAGACACGCCCTTTAAAGACCAATGGACATAGGCTGAAGCTGTAATACACGAGGACTGATGAATATCAGGAGACTCAACTACTCTATGATCCACCTCCCAATTAGAATAATGGGGAAGTGTGAATACCCGACCCAAAATCACTTGGGCCTACTCACCTTTCCTTTACACCTTCTTCATAACCATCATCCAACATCTTTGGAGTCGCCACCTAAATTTTATTAAGGGACAAAAACTTGGGAAAAACCCTTCATATGACTCCATTTAGGTAACTGGATAACGAACCAAAGAAGCTGGACCCGGGGATTCGTCATGGATGGGAAGACGTTAGGTACCCATCCATGTTGGGGTAAAAATTTGTGCAATTAGAGGATTATGCATGCCTTGTGCAAGTGTGCAAGTGTGAACACCAAAACATATAATAACTGAATATTAAAAAGAAATGGGAGAAGAAGAAGATTGGGCTTGAGTTTCCACCACTAGAAACCACCTACGTACCCCGGCGACCGGGTTCAAAGCCCACGTAGTTCTCGACATGGCATCACAACAATCACATCATCATCAACATCAGCATCTCAACAATAATTGGTCAGACAAAAAGGGATTAGGATTACCTCTTGTAGCCCTCCTCTAGCTCCATGGTTTGGGTTGTGCCTCTCACACAATTTCCTCCTGCTCCTCAACTCAATCTTGCAGTTCTTCTTGATTTTCCCCTTTTGCTACCTTCAATGGATGATACTACCCACAAAATTCTGCCAGAGTTTTGCCTATGGAACTATTTCTTAAGCTTGGAGAGATAGAGTTTCTCTAAGCTTCAAAGCTTTATGAAGAGTGTTTGTGTAATAGAATATGTGTCCTTTGAAATATGAGAGGAGGGTCCTATTTATAGTGTTCTGGGTAGCCTAAGGGCGTGGACCAACTTAATGATCAAGGTAATGGCTAAAAATCTGGGCCAAAACCGAGTAGAATCAGAATACGGGCAAAAATTGGGGAGAAAATGCGTTTCTGGGGGTGCCTGCGCGTCTCACCCGTTCTTTCCTTTTTCGGTCCCGATTCTCCCCTAATTCCTCCCTGATTGATCCTAACGCATAATTAACCCCTAGACTGCTCAGAATCCTCTACTTTCTTGATTACTACTCCTCTCAATCATCTCTTATTTGACTAATTACACATTGATTCCTTATTTTAAGCCAAAATCGTACCAAAAACATTCTTGCTATTGAGGAATGATTTAACTCTGATTTTTCACGAAAATCAGAGCTAAATTTGTCTGCAAGCAAGGTGTTAATGGGCTGTGCAACTCTAAAGAAAAGTCCATACCTTAAATGGACCCTTACATTTATCTTCAACCCAAGAATAAATATAATTGGGTTTAATAAATAAACAAGCCCAAATTTAATGAGATAAAATATATTTTAGCAATTTAGTCCTTAACATATCCCATGATTAAATCGTCTCAGTAATCCTAGGTATATAAAAGTCTCAATTACTATAACGTATAAATTCTACTAAAATTTAACCCCATCCATACTTCAACTCAAGACTAACTCATCAATCTTATGATTCAAACATGTCTGGAGTCTAATCTCAATATAATTTTCATGGGTCAAATTTGGGTGTTCACAGAAGCCCCTCGTTGGTGAGTCTTTAAAACTTAAAGACGAAGCAACGCAAGGAAGGGACAACCAAATTTGGATAACGAATGTGAGTGTTATGGACCAATGGTTGGAGCATCACATGCTCCACCACGAGAATCATCTCATCCCGATGTTTGTGATTGACTCATCTCATCTCTTGGGATTTTGCTGGTCCCAAGAGCTACCGGGAATCATCTCATCCCGGGGTTTCTTTTAGGATTTTCCTGGTCCCAAAAGTCATTAACAAAGGATCATCTCACCTATGCTAATTAGGGATATTCTCGCCCTCCCGTGAGGATTTTGCCAACTAAGGATATTATCACACTCCCTTGGGGATTTTGCCAACTAAGGAAATTATCACCCTTTTGTCGGGATTTTGCCAACTAAGGATATTATCATCCTCCCATGGGGATTTTGCTAACTAAGGATATTATCACCCTCCCGTGGGGATTTTGCCAACTAAGGATATTATCACCCTCTCGTGGGGATTTTGCTAACTAGGATCATCTCACCTATGTTAACTAGGGATATTGTCGCCCTCCCGTGAGGATTTTGCCAACTAAGGATATTATCACCCTCCCGTAGGGATTTTGCCAACTAAGGATATTATCACCCTCCCATGGGGATTTTGCCAACTAAGGATATTATCACCCTCCCGTGGAGTTTTGCTAACTAGGATCATCTCACCCGTGGTAACTAGGGATATTGTCGCCCTCCCGTGAGGATTTTGCCAACTATGGATATTATCACCCTCCCGTAGGGATTTTGCCAAGTAAGGATATTATCACCCTCCCGCGGGGGTTTTGCTAACTAGGATCTTCTCACCTATGTTAACTAGGGATATTGTCGCCCTCCCGTGAGGATTTTGCCAACTAAGGATATTATCACCCTCCCGTGGGGATTTTGCCAACTAAAAATATTATCACCCTCCCGTGGGGGTTTTGCTAACTAGGATCATCACACCTATGTTAACTAGGGATATTGTCGCCCTCCCGTGAGGATTTTGCCAACTAAGGATATTATCACCCTCCTGTGGGGATTTTGCCAGCTAAGGATATTATCACCCTCCCGCGGGGGTTTTGCTAACTATATCATCTCACCTATGTTAACTAGGGATATTGTCGCCGTCCCGCGAGGATCTCATCTCGTCTTAGGGGTCTTGGGATTTTCCTGGCCCCAAAAGCTAACGGGAATCATCCTGTGGTTCTTCTACATCGTCTCAGGTGCTCCTCTATGTCGGGACAACGTCCCTGGGATATCTATCCCGCAACATCCTCATCCACTCTACTTTTAGGGATATCAGTCCCTAACGACTCTCATCAATTCTACTTCTGTCTTAGGGGCATCTTCCGCTGGTGACTCTCATCGGTTCTACCTTCATCTTAGGGGTACCTGCCCCCAACGACTCTCATCTACCCTACTTCTATCTTAAGGGCACCTGCCCCTGGTCTCGGCAGGTCTAGATTGAGCTTGTTCGCGGATCCCTCGGATCCTTCCTCATTCGAGGGAATCGTCCAAAGAATAGGCTCATCACGTCTTCAAAAGACTCATCATTCTAAAGCAAAATACACGTCTAGCTCATCAGAACACATATCATTGTAAATTCAAGTAAAAGATCATAAAATGCCCCTTAAGTGATAGATACACATGTTTTCCTCGCCTCTCTTTCATATTCTCTCTTTCCCCTTTTTCCCTTCCTCTCTCAATTTTCTGGAATTTTTTCAAAACTTTTTTTTGGGTGAATAGTGCTAGCCGGGCGGTCGTGAGGAGGGATGACCGCCACTTCCCGGTGGTCTTGTATGGATGACCGCCAGGCGTGGTGGTCTTCTCCTCATGACCTCCCGTGCTGACGGTCATAGCTCCCGGGTCTTCATCTTTTTTCCTTTTCTTGGCTTTTGGGTTTGGGCTTTAGGGTTTTTCACGAGTCCACTCATCTCCAAACACAATAAATACAGCTCTGGGGATGTCTAAAGACCCTCATAAACCTCGGAATCCCTTCAATGGATGGCGAGCGTGCCTCGCATATGCCATTTGAGTTTTACGGCGCTGGGACTCTCCATATTGTTCCAACTTCGTGGCGTGGCGGTGGAGGAGAACTTGATTCATGCTGCTACAAAATTCTGGGACAAGAGTCGTCGCGTTTTTTGCTTCGGTCAAGACATGATGGAGCTTTGTCCTTCTATTGATGAGTTCAACAAGTTCATGGGTGCAAAATTCATAAGCGAAGTTGCCATAGTTTCTCTTGCAAAACCCGTCCTGAAAGAGGTTAGTAAATTTCTTTTCTTGGCTGATGGGAAGCTTAGTTTTCTTCTGGATCAGCACAGCTATCTTTACTTATCGAAAATTGTTGACCAATATTTCCTTAGTGGTTCAGAACATCATCCGGGGGAGTGTGATGCCAAATGGAGAGAAAAACGAAACCATGCTCTTGCCCTTGTGATGACACATGAATTTCTCTTAGCAGGCTCCCCTGGTGTTTGTCCTCTCCGAATCGGTGCTTTGGTGGATGAACTTTTTAACAAAAAGAGCCTAACTCCAATGATTTTAGGCGAAACCCTCCATTTTCTAGACAAACAGGTGGACGATCCCTCAGCTCTTATGTCCGGCTCTCCCCTCTTGCTTCAGGTATAACTTCTCCCACTCTGATTCTCAAAGTATCATCGTCATCATGCTGATTCTTCATACTTTTTCAGATGTGGTTGTGTGAACATCTCATATTGATTGAACGGCCTCAAACCAATCCTCCGAATTACATTCATCGTGGTAATTCCGTCTTCTTCCACACCATTCAGGATTGGACCATCTTCATGAGGGATCTCACAGGCGCACAAATCACGTGGTATTGTAGGTGGTTGAGGATGCAAGAGGTAGTCATTCGTACTTTATGCAAGGATTGGGTCCCACTCCTGATTCTAGAGAGATCCACATACTATCGTCCGAATAGGATCCTGAGACAATTCGGCATAAATCAAGTAGTTCCATCAACTATCCCAACTCCTACCACTGGACCCTTGGAGGCGGCTGCTCTAAAAGTCATCAAAGGAGGTTGGGTTGTAGCCTTGAGAGAAGGCACTGGTGGTCATTTCGAGACACATCCCTCATTGTCATATTCGGAGTGGCTGAAAGAGGATGTGACTGATATTGAGAGGTCATTGCGTCTGATGAGAGAAGCATTCTTAGAAGAACTGGTGCCCCCAGGCTTTGGATTGCCCAATCGTCTAGTCAAAGAGAAAAATGGTAGGGACGACGCTCCAAGTCAAAAAAGGCACAAGAGGGATTAAGTCTCATTCCAACAACTATCTCTTTACACTTACGATGCATGCGAATAAATGAGTGAACAAACTCCCTTTATCTTTTGTCAATCTTTGGATTAATAATAATGGAATCGAACCCTTGTTGGGCTTCCTACGTACTCATGACCTTTTTTTTTTTTTAGGCTCACGAGATCAGGCTCACGTAGTTCTCTTCTTTGGTTTGTTGTTCTGTCTCTTCGGATAAGAATTTTTTTCTTGCTCGAATGGCTTGATCAGAGACCACTATTTGATTGGGGCTTTGATCAATATCATTAATGTTCCATCTTTAGATTAACGTCCAGGCATTTTGGTGAGTTTGTCCAACACACCATATTCACATGAACCATATATGTCAAAAGACATCATTGAAATAACAGAAAGAGTACCCCTTTTAATGAAATGAAACACAACACAAACTTGCCCATTGGCTTATTAAACTCTCAACTAAGTGTAAGTTTCCCTAAGCTATATGACATTCATATACAACATCAAATGCACAGCGGAAGCAAGGAAACTTAACCAAGAACCAAGTGAAGCATGCATAAACTGTATAACAATTTTTACATACCTGGAGTATTAGGATCTTTCACCTAAATGCTGTACGTAATTAGCAAGAGCAAGACAATGGCCTGGCTCCTCTACGGTATCCACACAAATCGTGATTGGCTTGAAATCGTCCTACGAATCAAACCTCGAGCACTCCCGGACTGGGTGCTAGCAGCAGTAAACCGGAAGCTAAGTGTTTTGGGTGTGTGTTTTAATTCTTCTCTTTCACAAAGTGAAGAGGATGGTGAGGAGAATGTGAGGTCTGAAAAAACAAAAGCACAAAGCCAGAGGAAGGGAGCCAAAACGTGAGTAAGGGAGTAGTGTGATCTGATCACAATACAAAAATCCCCACACATCCATAATGCAAAAGTCTAACACTAATGGCCATAGTGGTGGACCAATGATGATGATGATGCCCACCATTGTCCCCCACTAATCCCAACCAGACCACAACCCACCAAATAAGCATGTTTGAACAATAATTCACAGTATTATTGATCCCAAAACGGCCCTGGTTCAACCATGGTCCAACCACGGTCCAACCACACCCGGTCCAACCATGGTCCAACCACGATTCAACCATCTGCTCGAATCAACGGTTCTTTGTGTGTGACCCTGTAGGCACTTGTAACATCCGGCAATAATTGTAAAATTCTCATTTTACAATTATAAGCAAAGAGCGGCGTTTAGCAACACATCATTGCTACCCGAACGACAAGATCAGTACTGATTCTCTATGCCTCGGAATATGTCATCGTCCCTTCGTCCCATTATCAAGATCAAACACGAGACATGGAATATTTCAATCTCGTATATATTTAATCTATGTTTCTTGATCCCCGAGTTAACTGTATAAAACGGATACCAGTGATATCACCATATCACCTAATCCGAGCATGGCCATGCATTTAACAGTTCAACTCTATCAAGAAACCATACGATAATATACCCGTTATATGGGTCGGACGAATCCCCTCTTGATCAATCAAAACCCACTACATACTCGGCATATACCCAATGATTACCCTTATGTCCACCCAGTTACGGATGACTAGGAATAATATCAAAG